>CAUYTI010075651.1:0-30583 GCA_963575145.1 Galago senegalensis | reverse complement strand
GGCTGCAACCAAAAAATAGCCGGGCGTTGTGGTGGGCACCTGTGGTCCCAGCTACTTGGGAGGCGGAGGCAAGAGACTCGCTTGAGCCCAGGAGTTGGAGGTTGCTGTGAGGTGTAATGCCACGGCACTCTACCCAGGGGGACAGCTTGAGGCTCTGTCTCAAAAAAAAAAAAAAAACTGCCTAGGAAGTTTAGAGCAGAAGAGAGAGAACTTTGAGTCATCACACACACATTTGTTCATAAAACAAACACTTAGGAAATACTAAATAAGTACTATTAGTAGTTACTGAGAATGTGGTTTAATAAGACCCAGGTCCTTGAGGATCTGTTAATCCAAACAGACACACTTTCCCCAAATACAGGACATGCTGGATGGGTAATGAACAGGGGCTGCTATGCAGCTACAATGGGGCATGACATGGAAACCAAGTTCAGTGCAGACTGGGTCCACGAGGCAGATGGAATGTGAGAGGGAGAAAGAGAGAAAAGACTTCCTGGAGAACATACTCATGTTTCTAGCCACAAAGGAGTCAATGAAGAAAATTCAGCAGGGGTCCCAGGAGAGGAGGGCAGGTCTCAGTAGAATCCTTGCCTGAGTATGATAAAGGATCTTCTAGACTGCAGACTGGATCTCTCATGTGTAAATATATGCTCCTTCCTAGAAGTATGGTTCCAAAACTACACACTTATCACCCATTTTGGTTGTCATTTAAAACATTTATCAATCTTTTCTTCTGCAGTTTTTTGTTTTTTTTTTTTATGGCTTGTGTTTTATTCCTCTACATAGTTTAAGTGCTGGTAAATCCTTGTCCTTTGAAGTTAAATTTCATTTTTGGCTACAGCTAAGCTTTCTATTTTTAGAAATCTCATTCAGAGCCAAGTCACGGTACATGTTGGTGTTCATGCTGGGTAATACTGTTTTTTGGTTGAAAATGAATTGTGAAAATGAATTGTGACTATAAATTAATGAAGCTAATTATTTTATGTGGCTCATAAATCAGTTCTCCATAGTTTTAAAAATGGGGTTTTAAAACTTCTATGAGTTAATATGTGTGACAGCTTTTTTAAAAAAATTATAAATCACTGTACAAAAGTAAGGACTTTTTCATTTTTACTGATTATTAAATTATATCTCAACACTGCTTTAAACTCAATAAACATGTGTAAGCAGTTAACTTTTAAACTGCTTACGTAGTTTCCTAGCAATTGTTCATTCGCTAGTGTCTACCAGTTAATCTGTAGATTAAGCTCTTTTCCATATTCAAACCTTGGGTCCATAGTAAAATATCTTAAAAGAATTGTCAAATGAGAAAACCAAGACTCAGAAAGGAAAAAAAAGTAACTTATCTGAAGTCACAAGGTCAGTAACTCAATTCCTGAGGATACAGGTCAAATGTCTTGACCCTAAATCTACCAAACCTTCTCCCGTAAACTGATGTAGGTCTAGTAATGTTAGCTAGAAATACTCTTCTTTCCCCTATTTTCTCTCTCAAACCTCTGCCTTCAACCTCCATTAATTTACCCCTTTTTCTGCACCACTTCTATCTGTGTTAGGGGTTAAATTACAAGAAGACAGTCTTCTTGCCCTTCTGTGACTAGTTAAAAAGGATGTATAGAATGGACACAGGGGAAAGGACTTCTAATTGTTTTGCAGATTTCTCTTCTGTAAAGAGCAGGTGACCAGTCCCTTTGTACAAAATTCAGGATGTGTTTTTGATATATGTGTTTTGTGCTTCTGAGTTATAAGTGGTTCCATAGGGCCAAGTAGCAGCTGGAAAGTAGTTAAGTTTGGGAATACAAATACTTATAGGGAAACAGGGAGTTGGGTTGTTTTATTGTTAGTTTTTGTTGTTAGTATTTTCTTGTTTTGTTTTGTGCCCTTTGTGCCCTTGGTGGATAAAAATACTTGGGCAGTGCCTGTGGCTCAGTGAGTAGGGTGTTGGCCCCATGTACCGAGGGTGGCAGGTTCAAACCTGGCCCTGGCCAAACTGCAACAAAAAAATTGCCGGGCATTGTGGCAGATGCCTGTGGCCCCAGCTACTGGGGAGGCTGAGGCAAGAGAATCTCCTAGGCACAAGACCTGGAGGTTGCTTCTCCTCCTCCAGCAACCTCCAACTCCTGGCTCAAGCAATTCTCCTGCCTCCACCTCCCAAGTAGCTGGGACTACAGGCACCCCACACAAGGCCCAGCTATTTTTTTGTTGCACCCATCATTGTTGTTTTGGCGGGCCCGGGCTGGATTCCAACCTGCCAGCTCAGGTGTATATGGCTGGTGCCTTAGCCGCTTAAGCCACAGGCGCCAAGCCTTTGCTTTCTTCTTGAAAGCAATTGCCATGTTTCCCTCCATTGCAAAAGCTTTACTTAATCCCTGTGCTCCAAAGCTGAGCTACAGGGAATCAAGAGCATCTGCAGAGGCCACTGAAAATAGAGTCCTCTGCCACCTTGTCAATGGCCGATTGTTTCTTGGCATGGTCAAACTCTCTTTTGTTTATTGAGAATATTGTCTAAGAAAAACTCTCTCAAAATTATAAGCCCTGTAAAACTACACAGATCTTAAGGCCCTAGAAGAAAAATGTTATTTTAATTATGGCGCTGCCTTCAAAATTACACTCTTTATAATCATGGATATTGAAATAGCCTAAAAAATTGAGTTCAATTATGTGTGTTAGAATCACAAGATATATTCCTTTTGTTCCTTATACTTTTTAATAATGTGTGTCTCTCTTTTCTAAAAGACTTAATGAGACCAGCCCAAGGGTATTAGTTCTGAGAATGAACAAAAATGGTGTTACTCCTTCTCAAAGTTGAGTCAGGTCAGACCACAGCATTTGGCCCTGCTCTGCAGTATGTATTTGAAGAATGTGTCTTTGTTTAGGAAAGACATGAATGTTATCTTTGGGAAGAGTGTGGGGTTGATATTATATGCTGCTTCCATGGGGCTTTTCTTTTTCCAGTCTTTTCTAACCTTGGCAAATGTAGGCAGGATATCTGGATTTGACTTTGTAAGAACAAACAGAACTATGTAGGATTTCCCAGAAAGTCTGAGTCATAACAACTTCTTTGCTTCTTCTTGTCTTCTGCATGGAGCTGGCCATTAGGCCCCCAAATAATTCTGGGAAGGGATTTGACTCATTGGAATCTTCCATGCAGCCAAATGCTTTATGAAGCAAAATAGCATCTCAGCAACGTGGAAAGTCACACATGGTCACTTTCTCCCTAAAAAATTGCATTTATAAATGGTATAAATCCTTGTATTTAAAAAAATTTAGAAAGTCTTTTTATTTTATTCCTCCTGCCCCCGGTATCATGCAGAATCTGAATGAGAAACTCACATTGCCTTTTTGGAATCATCCACTCTGAAGAGAATTCAGAGTTGGTAGATTTGGGAGACTCAGAGCTGTGACTGCAAAGAGAAATCTTGTTTGTCAAGGAATTTGTGTGCACTATTGCATCACCTAGTACGTGTGGCAGGCGGGCTTTCCATTTGTAACGTGGTTTTTGATGGCACGCTGCCTCCTTGGTTGTGTCTGCCTTTCTCCTTTGCCAGGATGAGATTGATAGTGAAAGTTCCTCTGCTGTTCTCATAAAAGTTGAATTAAGAACGGGTCTTGATTTCAGTGTAATGCATTGCAGCATTATCTGGGATCCGTCTAGTGGCTCCCTCCATTTCTGTTTCCTGCTCTGCCTGAATTCTCGCATGCAGGGCACTTGGCAGGGACTGGCCGTGCAAAATAGTCACTGTGCCCAGAGTAAGTCATCGATTCTGCGTAAGGTAAGCTACAGTGAGACACCTTACTTCTCTGTAAAAGGAGTCTAAGGAGTTTAAACAAAGGATCACACCCTGCCAAAGCTATTTGAAATGATGGACCATGAATATTTTGACATCTAGTACCCTAGTGCCTTTTTGCCAGGAGATAGATGCTAATAAAACAAATATGCAAATCGCTGCAGTATTACCAAGGTTCCTTTGACTCTTGCTTGCTTTCAGAGTAATCCCATCGGGTTTTTAATTTTCAGATATCTGAAGGCCTATCACAGGGAATAGGAAACTGACTCATTTATGGTAGAAGAGGGACAAATGGTAAAAACCGAAAGTACTTTCTACTTCAGATTTAGGATTTTCTTTCTGATGGTTGGAGATATCTCAGAAATAAAATACTTTTCTTTTGGAATGGAGAATATGAGAGTGTTTTATTGTCCTGAGATACTAGACTTGTGGCCATATTTGGCAAAAATATTGAAGAGTGAGACCGTGCTTCCTATGGAATTTTAAAAGCAATTAAAACAGAATAATTACAATTCAAGTGACAAAGAAGGACAGATGTAGTTTTGTTTCTTTGTAGGACAGGAGATGAGGATACATATTCTTATCCTGAAAGACAAGTCTACTCAAAGCTCTAGAAATTTAGAGCAAATTCATATGGATAAAAAGGTACTTTAAAGGTCATAGCTACTTTTATTCATGTGAAAAAGAATTTGACTTAATCCCAGATTAAATTGCTCAGAGGCATCATCAGATTCCCTTCATGGTTCTCTCTTTAGACAGTTGTAATCCAACATTTGTTTTTATGACCGGTTAATGTCTGTTTTCTCCCAATGCACTATAATTCTGTGAAGACAGCAACTATATCTGTTCTCCACAGGAATCTCAAAACTCTAGTACGGTGCCTGGAGCATGAGTGGATAACTTTTGACAACTGTAATCTGACAATAAATTTTCGAGAGGTCAGGTCTCAAAAGGGAGGTCTCAACTAATTAATGTGTTGAGTTTGTATGCAGGAACAGCTTAATATACAAAATTCTTTAGATGTGGGTAGGTGAGAAGCAGCTGGTAGTGGTTAGTGGTGCCAGGTAGTGTCCAGCGTGGGGATCCATTCACTATTCTACTCCTACCTCATCAGCTGTCTTCCTGTTCCTGTGGTAGAAGGACAGCCAGTTTCCTCTAAGAGGGTTGCCCTTAGGGAATAGCTCATTGAGAGTTCTGATCAGACCCTTTCCAATGAGTAAGCTCTCTGAAAAACCTTCCTGTAAAGCATAATAGTTTAACATTACAGTGGTGAGATTTGGTGTGATGGGAACAGTTCACCCACTCCTCCTTGGCACTAAAAACAAATTATATTATGGGGGCAACCAACTATAACAGCTTGGAAAACCGTTTAGGACTCAAAGCAAATATATGTAGTATAGGTTAATGCCAGGAAGTACGTGATCAGACACGCATATTTTTCCAAATCTAAGGGCAGAAAGTGTCTGTAAACATTCCTGCATGTCAGAAAACTAAGTAAAAATGACCCCTCGGTAAGAGACACTTATTGAAAACCCATTTTAAATTGAATACACAAGCCAAGCTAATATAGGCTGTTTGATAAGAAACATTAGAGGAATCTATAACATGAAGCTTTTTATTATGGGTTTATTACATCAATCTCTCCAGTGGGTAATGGAACTTGTAAATATACTCTTATGTAGGAGTCTCCTCGCGGGCTTTTTATTCATGCTGAAGTAAGCACAGCAAACTTATTTGCTGTCAGGGTACATTGAATTTAAGATTAGTATTTATTTTGGTTCTAAGGAGGTTTTGCTTTTGTGAATTGAATGTTGGAGCAGCTGCATGAAAACAAGATGGGACTAGCGGGAACACAGGAAGTGAATTAGTTTTTTTCTAAACATGCATTCTGTAAACCTGCATATTGGGTTAGCATGGGGCACATACGTGCCGTTTCTCAGATGGGTGAGCCAGGCATCTAGTGTGAACGTCTAGGGCTCTGTGGTTCGGGTAGAGAGAGACGTTGAAAATGGCATGTTGCAGTCCTTGGTTTCTAATGCAAAGACTTCTAGAGCAAAACATACACATATATTTTTAGAAAGGAGGTTTTAAAACATCTTTTGACTAGTGACTTTATTAATATCAGAGGGGCGTAGGAAATAAAAACCTCAGAGGTCACACATTACTATACTATACATTCCCTAAAACTGACAGATAACATTGCTAATCATTCCAACTTGTTCTGACACTTGAATAGAAGTGTTAATAGACGTGTACCTAAAGACAGGACAGTGACACCCATAGGAGCCCATGGTAGGAATAACAGTAAGTGGTTGCAGTTTATTAATGATGTACTTGATAAGTGATCTATATGTGCGGTCTCTTTTAATGCTATGATGAAATCAAATGACTGTGAAGTCAGGCCCCATTGCTAGTCCCATTCCACCAAGGAGGAAAGATAAGCTCACAGAAGTAACATGATTTATTGAAGTTTGCACAAGTAAAGTCCAAGTAAGTTTCCATCTATCTATGTCGTATGTATTATTATTTTGTAATCTCACTTCATATTTTTAAAGAATCATCTTTCCCATTGTCTTAAATCTGCAGACCAGGAACATATGCACCATCTTTGATTCTTTTAGGCTTTTGCAATGAAATAGCTATTTTGTTTACTCTTAACTCATTATCTGGGAAGTGACGGGTATTATTCAGATTTTATCTGAAGGAACTGAGACTTAAAGAGATGGAATGGCTTGGTCATGGTTGATTTATGTTGAATTCGTTGCAAGCTTTTTCTTGTAACAAAGCCCACACTCTCTCCAATAAAGCAGGGTCGAGGTTCTAGCATCTGAATCCAGAAGATCAGCTGTAAGTCATGAACCCATGAGAATAAAAAGACCTGCTGAAATTTTTTTTTTTTGTGGTCACACACATAACATACATACTTACTACAGCTCATATTTCAAGTCTCATGAGTTATAGTTGGTTTTGAAATACAGTGGTAAGAGAGAGAACACTTCTGTTAAAAAATTGTATACTTCATGTCGTTAAAGACGAAGTTGCTACTCTATGTGTTGCAGAATAAAGTTCCATAAGAATCTTCTTAGAAATAGGAGCAGACCATGGATGTCAGAAATGTCATAGAAAAAAAACTGAGAGTGGCAATAGCCACTGTGAATAGTAGCACAGTGCCTACTTTAAAAGAAGAGGCAGAGGAAGAAAGAGCAGAGGACAGATTGGTACTCTCCTGCAAGTATCACTCCCCTGCATTTGGGCTTCTGTTCTGTCATCTCCCACAATTACCAGTGAATTGTAACATCTTTTGCATCAGGGTTCAAGGTGCTCCTTAATTAACATTATTTACATTTTCACTCATTTGGCTTGGCTTTCTAAATATAAGGTGGTCAGCCTCAGCCCAGGAACACCTCTTTTTCTTTTTTTAATCCATTACAGTTTCTCATAATAGGTGGTATATATTTGATAGACACAAACATTTGATTGTTTCTTCTTTGAAATTAAGATGCTTAAAATCATTTTTCTTTGACATTAAGATGTTTGAATTCATCCTCAATGTACATAATCTTTCTGAGAGACATCGTATTCAACAGAGCGATGTGTGAATTTCTGGGAGTGTCCCTCTTGTTCAGATACACAGAACTGGGAACATGATCGAGGATTGTTTGAACAGCTTCATTTTCTCAGCCATACCTTGTACGTGAAATTCTATTTCTGTTTGTCTTTTATTGGATTTTAAAATAGCATGACAATTTGATGCACAGTCACTGGGCTTTGGCAAATCTCTATTTCCTCGTGGCCAGAGAAATTTACATTTCTTCCCAAGCTGCTCTGTCTCTGCACAGTGTGCCGGAGTGACCTCAGTTCAGTTGAAAGTATCCGGCATCCTGAAAACCGGAAAGCCGCAGCATTTGCTGATTTTCCAAGGTCTGAGAGATGGTTTATAAATGATAACAAAGCGGCAGTAGTGTACTCAAACCGTTTTTTAAAAAGGAAATAGAGTTATAAGCCTACGAGGACTTATTTAAGAAAGAAGCACTAATGTTGGGGGCCGTGGATTCAGTCACACCGTTTCATCAAACCAGTATTTCATGTGTGAGGATATAAAGCAGCAAACTATACAAAACAAACAGCGTGTGTTCACCTTAGATATCCAGGACATTTTTCTTTGAATAAATTTGCTCTGCCTTTAAGGATCCAGGGCAATAGTGTCTGTTAAACAGGTTCTGTATTTGGTCTGCTCCAGGCCTGTCTTAACCCTGCTTTTAATTGGCATATGCCCAGGCAATTAAAACTATAGTATCTAGCAAATTAAGAAGGTGAATTTAAAGCTCTGAAGTCATTTGAAATTCCAAGGTCAAATTGAAATGACATTGTATTATCTTCTTTGGAGGATTATTCCTGCCTCTGTTTGTCTCCACTCTTGGTGACAATCTAGACTTCACTGACCTCCTCTTGGTATGTTCAAAAGGGGAAAGCACAGGAATGCAATTTACCAAAGGCCAGAATTACAGACAGAAGACTAAAGTTAAATAAGACTGAAACCGAGAATGTCAGAGCAAGACTAAGAGGCAGAGGCAATTTAATCCTGTCCCATATTTTTGAAAGACGAAGGAAGACCCCAAGCCCAGAGAAGTGAGATGATTTACTTAGGGTCATCACCACTAGGCTGCTCTCCAGTGATCTTTCTGTTAATAATTACAGTAGTGGACATTTATTGGACACTGACCTATACCAAACACTATAGGGCCAGTTTCCACTGTGTCACACTGACTATCAACCTACTTCTCTGTAGCTGAGCCAATAGCTGCCGTCTCTCCAACTCCGTCTTAGCCAGACTAAGACAATGGAGGGTGTGCATTCACCTTGATTCAGCTTATTTTTATATCCCTGATCTTGTTTGGAAAGTGTTCTGATGGCAGAGAAATATCCCAAAGCTAGGCAGCCCCAAGAAGGAGTGCCTCTGGCATGAATATTCTAAAAAATCATCAATTCTGAATATTTAAGTTGACTCTGTGATTTATGTATCTAGGGCTGAAATAAAACATTTTGTATTTTGCAATATTGATATTTATCAAGGCCAGCTTTTTCTTTCTTTTTATAATATTAATATTCTCTAATCATAATCATTCATTATATATATTCATTTATATTCAGTTTATACCCATACCCATATCTAACTATAATCCACAAATACCCAGTGTCTGTCAGTCCCAGAAAAAAGAAAACAGTGGAATTAAGAAGAAAAAGTTCCAAGTTGACATAGAAAATCATTTTCAAAATCTTTGATTCAAAGTATTTTTAGTGTTTCAACAAATTTTTTTAAAATTTCACATTAATATACGGGTACATGCAATGAGGTTACATCATTTGCATTTGTTAGGTAAAGTTCAAGTTAGTAGTTAGTAAGGTCAGCTTTTTCCAAAATATGCTTTGAGGATCACTTACCTCTCAGATGCTCTATGTGGGTGGGGGGAAAGCCTATGATTAAATCACTGGGAGGGACTGCTTCATCACGATGGTATTCATTGCCATATAGAGGTTTTGAAATTACCTGTAATAAAGAACATGATTTTTGCTTAACCCATTGTCTCCCAAATTTAGATAAACACAGAATTCAAACCCCGCCCCCCACCTTTTGTTAAAAAATTCTTAACATCCCTGCTGCACAAAAATGGGCAAAGATGTGTGAGTGGAAATTTAATTAATTCAAAAACACATATCAAATACTGATATTATAGCTGATGCTGAGTTACAGAGATCAAAGTCCCAGTCCCTGACTTTATGGAGCTCATGAGCTATAGAGGGAGGGAGATAAGCTTATAAATCAGAGTTTTCATACAGTTTGGCAAGTAGCGTGATGCACAAAAGGATGTGCTATGAAGCTAGAAATGAAGACTTTTTTCATCACCTGGTGGTCGAAGAGACGTGATGACCACTGAATTGTATTACTTCTAAAATCTGAGGCTGAAAGATACAGACTTTACCTCTTTCATGTTTACATGGATGAAGCTAGAACATATTCATCTTAGCAAAGTATCTCAAGAATGGAAGAAAAAGTATCCAATGTACTCAGCCCTACTATGAAACCAATTTATAAACACCCACACTTTCATATGAAAGCTATAACCCAACTATAGCCCAAGAAAAAGGAGAAAGAGGAGAGGGAGGAGAGGGGTGGGGGAGGCTGGGTGGAGGGAGGGTAATTGGCGGGACCACCTATGGTGCATCTTACAAGGGTACAAGTTAAATCTACAAGTGTAGAATATAAATGCCTTAACACAGTAACTAAGAAAATGCGGTGAAGGCTGTGTTAACCAGTTTGATGGAAGTATTTCAAATTGTGTATAAAACCAGCACATGATTGCATTAATGTACACAGCTATGATTAAAAAAAAAAATCTGAGGCTGAATATGCTGGACATTTAATTCTCTCTCATGTAAGAGTCAATGGAGGGGAGCCACAGGGACATCTGTGGGCCATACAGTCATTCAGAAACCCAGGCTAATGTTCAGTGTGTGACTTTCAAGATGTTCTTGGATGTCAACATCCAGCCACTACACAGGAAAAGAAAATGAGAGAGGAACAGTGTGCAAAGGGCTTTTATAACTGAGGCCTGAGAGGCAAACTCACTTTCACACATGGTCTGATGGCTGGAGTTCCTTCATGTAGTTGAACACACCCAACTTAGAGAGAGAAGCTGAGGAATGTGGGCCAGCTCTGGGGCCAGCCAGGAGGGGAAAAGGCTTGGGTAAACAGCTCACTACTCTGCCTCAATGGGCAGCATGAAATTAGGCAACAGAAGTGTAAGGACCTTCCAGGCAGAAGGAATAAACTATGAATTGACATAAAGAGGACAGGGGATGCACTCATAACACTACTGGCAACTTACCAGAAGTCTGGTATGGCCAGAGCAGAAGACGCGTGTGGAGGAGAGGCAGCTAACAAGTTAGTACAATGATGAGTTAAGACCATGTGGCCTTCCTTTTTTTTTTTTTTTTTTTTTTTTGACAAGGTTTCAGCCCTGTCACCAGGTTAGAGTTCAGTGGCCTCATCACAGCACACTGCAAACTTGAACTCTGGGCTCAAGCAGTCCTTCTGCCTTAGCCTCCCAAGTATCTGGGACTATAGACACCTGCCACCATGCTAGGATGATTTTCCTAAATTTTGTAGAGATAGGGTCTCACTCCTGTTTTGTCTGGTCTCAAAATCCTGAAGGATCCTTTCACCTTGGCCTCCCAGAGTACTCAGATTGTGGGCACTCCCAGGGTTCTAAGCCGCTGTGCCCAGCCCATGCAGACTTTTGTACTGTGCTAAAGAGTGTGGATTTTATTTTTTAGGAGGATGAGTTATTAAAGAATCTAAAAAGCATTGGACTAGAATCCAAAAAATGAGCCAAGGGGTCACTGACGTAGACTAGGTATAAATAATGAGCTCAAAAGTAATCGATGGCACAGAATAAGGATGGATTCAAGAAATAGCTGCACAACGTCTGTCCATATAGTAAAATAGACATGGCTTGGGGACCTCCTGGATAGAAAAAGTGAGAAGGAAAGAAGGAGAGTCAAGAATATCTCCTGGACATGCTCGGCTAGTGGGATGTTGGTCCGACTTTGTAAGAATGAAAGAAGATTCAGAGGGGAGGATAATAAGTAGGAAGAGCCCGCATGGGGTCTGAAGAGCAGGAAGGAGGTGTGGAGAGGCCGAGATTTGAAGCTTGCCAGCTTGTAGCTTTCCCTGACATGTGCAGAATGGGTGTAATCAAAGAGAAAGGAAATCAAGGCCTGCGGAGGGCTTACAACAAACCCACAAGCCAGAATTTAAAGGGCTAGAAGAATTCGCCCATGAATTGATAAATAATTTGTCCACAACCTCCTAAAATAATAAGAGAATCAAGGGAAGAAAGAACTTTAAAAAGGCAGGTAAAAATGTGCATCAGCTGATGAATGCATGGGTACAGTGGGGTATGTATATAAAATAAAATTATTCAGCAATAAAAATCAATGAAATACTGATACATGCTACATCAGATGACCTTGAAAACGATTATGGTAAATAAAAGAATCCTGTCACAAATGACCATTTGTATGAAAATTTCAGAATAGGCAGATGTATTGAAAGTAGATTATTTGTTCCCCAGGACTGCAGTCCTCAACCCCATGCTGCAGACTGGTACCTGTCAGTGACCTGTTAGGAACTGGGCTGAATAGCAGGTGAGTGGTGGCAAGCAAGCAAAGCTCCATCTGCGCTTCCAGACACTCCCCATCACTCCCTTCACCTGAGCTCTGCCTCCTGTCAGATCAGCAGGGCATTAGATTCTCATCGGAGCAGGAACCCTACCATACGTAGGAGGATCTAGGCTGAGCGCTCCCTGTGAGAGTCTACTGCCTGATGATCTGGGGTGGGGCAGAGATGGTGATGCTGGCACTGGGAAGGGGCTGCCAATACAGGTTATTATTAGCAGAGAGGCTTGACTGCACCGAGACCATAATAAATCAATGGCTTGCAAAATCACATCAAAGCCAGCCCCTCCCTAGTCTATGGAACAATTGTCTTCCATGAAACCAGCCCTTGATACCACAAAGGTTGGGGATCACAGCCCTAGGACATTGAGAGGAAGTGGACAGGGTGTAGTTGGATTGTGAAAGGAAAAGAGAGTGACTCTGACAGCCCCGGGGTTCTTTGAAGGAATGATGAAAATATTGATTATGGTTATGCTGCACAACTCTAAATATAAGCAAAACCATTGAATTTTAGACTTCAAATTAGTAAAATGTATGGTATATGACTTATATCCATGTCATTAAAGGTCATTTGTCATTTAAATTTATTTTTATTTGTTTGTTTTTTTAAAAAGGAAGGTAGGAGCTCAGTGCCTGTAGCTCGGCAGCTAGGGCGCCAGCCACATATACCAGAGCTGGCAGGTTCAACCCAGCCCAGCCCACCAAACAACAATAACAAAAAAAAAAAAAAAAATAGCCATGTGTTGTCGCTGTAGTCCCAACTACTTAGGAGGCTGAGGCAAGAGAATTACTTAAGCCCAAGAGTTTGAGGTTGCTGTGAGCTGTGATGACATAGTTCTCTACTGAGGGTGACATACTGAGACTTTGTCTCACAAAAAAAAAAAAAAAAAGGGAAGGTAGAACCAGAAAAGTCTTGGGTAAAAGAAATAGGTATGACTTGTAAGACAAAAATTCTCTGATTTCTATACCAATCATATGGGAGCTTTTTTGGTCTAGAATTATACTTAAATTTCTGTGTAGAGAGCATTTCATTTTATTTATAATTGGTCACATTCTTGAGGGATTTCAATCACCACTTATGTCTTTTTCTTCTTAAATAAGTCCAGATTCTCTGCAAATTAGAATTGGGTTTTATGATACGTAAGTTAGGGAAGTTTTATTTTTAGTAAAATACTTTCAATATCAAAGTTAATGTCAAAATTATTTTGGGAGATACTGCAATTAGCTGTGAAGCTGTAGCCTCTCATTATCTAGGGCTATGCAGTCGCTATCTACACCTGCAGCCATGCCTGGGACCCACAGTGAACCCAGCCACATCTTATCAGAGGAAAGCATTTGTCATTTTGCATTTAAATTCTCATCCAAGATATTCTCCAGGTTTTCTTGGAACAGCAAAAATATCACAGTAATACATTATTTAGTAACCAGCTTGCTTTGCAAAGGTCAGGTTCATATTATTCAAAACGTGGTGCTCCGTATGCAATAACGCAAACAGGTTTGTTGTCTTAAAAGTAATACAGTGTGTTGAGAGAGACCAACTTTCTCTGGCAGAAAGATGCCTCCTTTCCTCAACAGTTGATTGTAAGTGGGTTTGGTTTCATTAATATTTAATTGTCTTTTTAATCTGTGTGTCACTTTTTACTACTTATTACAGCCTGCTTCTGGGAAGGTTGTCCTTTGAAATATCAGTAACACCCATTCTTCACTCGAACATCAAAACAAGGGCTCTCTCTGGGACGCTTCGCGGTATTTCATCTCTAGAGACACAATTATTTTGTGTTTATCCACATTTCCTCAAGGGCCTGATGATGTAGGACACCCTTCTCGCAGACCCTTATATTTCAAAAGAAGAATCTACTTGTTAGTGTTGCAAATATTAATTCAGATTGTCTTGCATCATTCTTCTGAGTTGCCGGTTCTTAACTGAGCTATGTAGGAGTTCTACTTTTTTTTTTTATGAGTGTGGCACTTGAGGCTTTGAAGCTGTGTTGGTTGATCTTTTCAAAATGTTTTTGTGAGGGTTAGTGGCGTAGGGAACAGAGCATCTTCTCTGTTGATGCATTTTAAACATTTAAATTCATTTTCAAACTGAGACTAGAATAATTTAGAAAGGGGATAGAATTACATGCAACCTTTTTCAAATTTTCAACATGATCACATAGAGCATAAGCTACAAATAGGAACTCAGAATCACTATCGCAAGAGATTGACACTGAGGAATCAAGGTTGGCATCTCTTTAGCAAGCTTGAATGAGTCAGTAATTTTTATTTCCTGGTCACTTGGTAGAACCTGAATGAAAAAAAAAAAATTTGAAGTCTCCGTGCTTGTTTCTGATAGGAGAAATCCCTAGAATATGGATGAACCTCAGCCTGATTAGCTGACTGTCCTTGGCCTACAGAGAATGTGAGGGTAGATTTGATGGTAGAAACTTAAGCTACCTTGGCTTGTTGCCTGTGGCTCGAGTGGCTAAGGCGCCAGCCACATACACCTAAGGTGGCAGGTTTGAATCCAGCCTGGGCCCGCCAAACAGCAATGATGGCTGCAACCAAAAAAAAATAGCCAGGCATTGTGGCGGGTGCTGGTGGTCCCAGCTACTTAAGAGGCAGAGGCAGGAGACTCCCTTGAGCCCAGGAGTTGGAGGTTGCTGTGAGCTGTGAAAGCACAGCACTATGCAAGGGGACAGCTTGAGGCTCTGTCTCCAAAAAAAAAAAAAAAAAGAAACTTAAGCTCCCCTCTCAGTCAATCCAAGCAGGGCAAATGGAATAATGTCTCACGTTTTTCTCTAACTGGATACTTGATAGATGAAAAGAAAGATGGAGTCTAGAAGACGTGTCTGTCTTCATTCTAAAATTTTAATACTGACCTGTGCTTCCCAAAATGGCCTGAGGCGTCAGTAGAACAGATGCCCTCATCACCCTTTTATGAAGGTCAGTTGTGGCATACCTTTGATTCGTCAGAGGTTTTTATCTCCCTGGTCGAGGATATTATCCATTTAAATAGATACACTTTGAAGTTTAAAAATAGCTGGTAATTATGAATGGGCAAAGATAACTAATGCTCAAAACATCCAGACCCTTTAAAGATGTCTTAGGGACACATAGCAGGGATGCTCACCTGTGCTGGGAACGCACCGCAGCTAACAACAGAACTAATTCACATGACTTTATTTCACAGCTCTTCCTAGAGGAGGAAAAGCAGTGAATTATCTTGTTACTCAGGCCAATTAATATTCTTCCTCTTTCGATTTCTTAGTTCACTTTACTGGCTATTTTTTGGTATTAGAATGACCAATTTTATGTCCTTCGGGTTTTAATTTACTTGTAGAGTCTTGTTTTTGTAGAATAGCTTAAGTCTTCAAAGCCATTGTTTATGATTCTACAAATAAGTCATTATAAGTCAGATCTGATTTCAGGACTGGCATTAGGAAAATGGACACTAAAAATCCTGTTTCAGGGAGAAGACACTTTCCTCCCTAGATCAATGCGCTATAGGGTCTCTTTTATGATCATTATTGATTTTTCCAAAGTGAGACATCACTGATGTATTTCATCTATGTTAGCTTTTTCTTCTAAAGAAATTCCTTGAGGCAATTTTATCACAAGTAATAAAAATTTTAAAATATGCAACTTTTCCATTGTTCAAGGAAGAAAGCCCCCTTGATTAGCTTTTTAACATTTAAATTCATTTTCAAACTCAGAATAGAATAAATAAAAATGGGGAATAGAATTATATGCAACCCTTTTTGAATTTTCAATATGATCGTGTATAGCAATAAAGCTACAAATAGGAACTCAGAATCAATAACTAATTCCATAACCCCTGTAAGAAATCGGCTGTGAACTTGCCTCCCACTGATTCAGACCTTGGGGATTAAGATCCTCTCCTTGCCCTATAGAAGCTTTCATTCTAGAAGGCTAGGGAATTACATAAATCGGTACCAGCAGTGCAGTCTCATAACTGCAATAATAGATATTCAAGGCACAAGGAGAATGCATATATATAGGTTTCCAAAGTATTTTTGTACTTCTGTAATGACAAGTATATTATCTTGAAAGGATCTGTTTGTTTGTTTTTCAGTGGGAAGTGGTAGAATTTTTTTGGTTAAAAATACTTAATCTGTGACTAGACTACCTGGGTTTAAACGCCTGGCCTTAGTAACTGGGTAACATTGGGAAGTTGTTTAGTCTCCACAAGCTTTATTGTGGAAGTGGTAACGTAGACATAAAATAGGGCCCCCTGAGATGGTTGTGTACATTCTGTCTTTTAATGTCATTTCATACCCAGGTCTAAGCCACCCTTACCTGAATCACTTAGACCATTCCTGCTGACACTGATGGCAACATCCAATCAGAGATTCCTCTCACACAGGTGTATTTACACGTTTGCACTGTGACTTTCCTGTCCCCAGTCCCCCAACAGCAGGTGTGCTACTTCTCTATCCCTTTAGTGTGGGCTAGACTTGTACTGTGCTTCGACCTGTAAAAGCAGCAGAAGTGACTCTTCTGCAAGACTTTAGGAGACCTTGCAGCTTCCACTTCTGTCCTCTTGAAATGTTTTGAGGCCTCCATGGCAGGAAGCCGTCTAACTTACTGAAGTTGGTGAGCCCACATGGAAGAGAACAGACGCAGCCCCACGTACCGCCAACACCTACTGCCAGGTTTGAGTAAGGCCATCTCAGACCCTCCGGCCCAGCTGACACTCCAGCACATTGTAGCCACATAAGACAGCCCCAGTGAAAGAACCATGAGAACTAATTGATTGTTACGGTTTTAACCACTCAGTTTTGGAGTATTCTGTTACATAGCAGTAGGTTACTGAAGTTCTTAACCTACGTAATGCCATATGCCTCATAGTAGAAAATGGCCTTTGTAAACAAAAGCTGATTTAATAAATCCAAATTCCTCACCACTTTTTTCATTTGGGGTCATTTTTAGTTGGCACATGACAGTTAATACATATGTATTGAGTACAGTGGGATATTTCAGTTCATGCATACAATGTATAATCATCAAATCAGCGTAATTAGCAATCCATCAGCTAAAACATTTATCATTTATTTGTGTTGGGGATTTTCAAAATCCTCTCTCCTCGCTATTTGAAAATATACAATAAATTACAAACTATAATGACCCCATAGTGCTATAGGACACTGGAACTTATTTCACCCATCTTTCTGTACTTTGCATCCATTAACCAGCTCCCCCTTCTCTCTGCCCTTCTCAGCCTCAAGTGACGGGTATTCTACTCTCTCTTTCTATGAGATCAACGTCCGTAGCTTTGCCGTGTGAGGGACGGCATGCCCTGTCTATCTCCCTATGCCTGACTAATTTTACTTAACATTGGTCTGGGCAAAGATTTTATGGAAAAGACCTCAAAAGTATAGGCAGCAAAAGCAAAAACAATCAAAATGGGATTGTATCAAACTAAAAAGCTTCTACATGGCGAAAAAACAATCAACAGTGTGGAGAAACCTCACCCCGTATTTTGAAAAGTGTCTTCTTCCTATTTGATCTGGCCCCGTCCACCTCTCTCCACGTTCATCACTTTCCAC
This sequence comes from Galago senegalensis, assembly GCA_963575145.1. Lineage (NCBI taxonomy): Eukaryota > Metazoa > Chordata > Mammalia > Primates > Galagidae > Galago > Galago senegalensis. Next base: position 13,008 of record CAUYTI010075651.1, on the reverse strand, counting down.
CTTCTCTCTAACTCACTGTTTCAGCCACATTCCCGGAACATGCTAAGCCTTTTCAGCCTTTGGGACTCTTGTTCTTTCTCTTTTCTCTTCTTGGAATTCTTTTCCCCAGATTTGACATGCTGACTCTGTCTCATAGATAAGTTCTCACCTAAATGTCACTTTCTCAGCAAGGTCTTCTCTTACTCCCCACGTTAGCCCCACTCTCCCACCGGCTAAAACTTACCCAGGTTCTCTATTTACTTTTCATAGTAGCATCCATCACTGTCTACAGTTACCTTTTTTGTTTAGGTTTCCATTATTGTCTGTTCTTCCCATCTTCCCAAGATAGGAAGTTCCAGGAGTTCAGGGAGAAGACCTACAGGCCACTCTGTGCCCAGGCCCTAGAACCATGTCTGGCACATTGAATCAATGGGTAGAACAGCCGTTCTGAGAGGTGACTCGGAGTAACAGGTGTGAGAGCATCGAGGAGAGGACCTGGTCGTGAGAACAGTGCTACTACGTGTATTAATAAATCTTAGCACACACTGCTCTTCCTACTTGTTAACATGCCTCAAATACTTTCTAATACTTTGGCTGGACACAGTGGCTCACAGCTGTAATTCTAGCCCACAGGGAGGCAGAGGTGGGAGGATCACTTGAGCTTAGGATACTCCCCCCTCTTAGGAGTTTGAGACCATCTTGACCAAGAGTGAGACCTTTTCCTTTACACAAAAAGGAAAAACCAGCCAGGAGTTGTGACAGGTCCTGTCATCCCAGCTACTTGGGAGGCTGAGGCAGGAGGATTGCTTAAAACTGCGAATTTGAAGTTGCTGTGAGTACTCTACCCAGGGCAGTAGAGTGAGAATCTATCTCAAAAAAAAAAAAAAAAATCTGCTAAGCATACATATTTCTATTATCTTATTTATTCCTTATATCAGCCCCCAAAGTTTTAGGTTTTAGAATTATTATCTTCCTTTTGCTCATAAGAAAATTGAGTCTTAGAGAAGGTAAACAAATCAGATAAAATGCACACCATTTAAATTCTGTGGTTTGTTCTTAATTAAAAGATCTTTTTGTGAACTAGAGACATCTAAATAGACTTTTCAGCCTACAGAAGAGCTCTTGAGAGTCTGGAGCATTCTAGGTTTTTAGACTGAGTGTCTGTCTGAGGAATACTTGTCAAATAACTTAAATCCAGTGACAGTTGATAACTGTTCAGGGATTAACAGACCAGATTTATTTAAACCTTACCCTTTTGGGGTAAGCAGAAATTGTGTTTTTTTATGTATATATATATATATATATACACACAAGTGTAAACATTTATATGTATATATATGAGACTTATAACTTGTTTATCTTAACAAAAGCTTTAGGATGCATGGAAAGTAATACAGTCTTCATAAAGATAGGTTGAACATTATTGAACAGCATGGTTCATTGTGAGTTTTTGTTTTAAGCATTTTAAGCAGTTGACTTCAAATTCCCAGCAGATGGTGGTGGCAGCAGGCAGGCACTCTAGTCATTGAGAAGTCAAAGTGAACTTTTAAAATAGCTGATTCTTAAACTTGGAACCAAAAAGGAGTGAATGTGAGGGGGAAAAAATAACAAGTTCCCTACAATGCATCTTATTATGTGCAAATCAAAAAATGAGCAACTGTAGAATCCACAGTAAACCCAGGAGCGTGTGTTTCATGGAATATAAAGCATTTAATCGGGCGCTTGGACAAGAACTTGAATATTAACTGGGACCAAAATCTTTAGTGTATAATAACCTCAGAAATGCAGACAAATGTGTTTCCTTGCCCTCAACAAAGCTTACCAGAGGTGTTTTCTAAAAGATTGTGTTTTTTTTCTAGATTGATTTAAAGTGCAAAAAACAGGGAGACTTTTTTTTTTAGTAGCTCGTTCCAGGGGATGGTGATGATTATGTCACTGTACTTACTGCTACTCTTATTAGTGTGATTTTTTAAACACTATTTTGGGAAATGAAGTGATTATTTTTAATTACTAAAGTACTTTCTATAGATTTTTGAGTACAGGCAGTCTCCAGATTATAAATAAGACAGATTATGTAGGCTTGGTCTTAAGTTGAATTTGTATGTAAGTTAGAACAGGTGCATGTACCTATTACCTGTAATAGTCTCAGTTGGTAAACAGGAGTTGTCTGTAAGTCACATGCTTGTAACTCAGGGATTGCCTGTACTTTAAGTCTAGTATTTCATGATTCTGGGAAGAAATTCTTATTCAACCCTGGTGAAAAAAGGTTTTCTTTTTTTTTTTTTTTTTTTTTTTGAGACAGAGCCTCAAGCTGTCCCCCTGGGTAGAGTGCCGTGGCATTACACCTCACAGCAACCTCCAACTCCTGGGCTCAAGCGAGTCTCCTGCCTCTACCTCCCAAGTAGCTGGGACCACAGGCACCCGCCACAACACCCAGCTATTTTTTGGTTGCAGCTGTCATTGTTGTTTGGCGGGTCCAGGCTGGGGATTTGAACCCTCCACCTTGGGTGTATGTGGCTGGTGCCTTAGCCGGTTGAGCTGTAGGTGCCGAGCCTATACATTCTTTTTAATATACAACCAGGGATAAAATTATTGCATCATGGAATATGCTAAGCATACATTTAACTTTGGTAAGTACCAAAACAGTTTTCTGAAGTGATTGTACTGATTTACATAAATTTCAGCCAGAACCCTATGAAAATTCTAGTTGCTCCACATCCTTACTGATTCTTGATATTGTCAGTAATTTTAATTTTAGCCATTCTGGAGGTTATTTTTATTTTTCTTTCTTTTTTTTTTTTTCCTTAGAGACAGAGTCTCACTTAGTTGCCCTCGGTAAAGTGCTATGACATCATAGCTCACAGCAACCTCCAGCTCTTGGGCTTAGGCAGTGATTCTCTTGTCTCAGGCTCCTGAGTAGCTGGGGCTATAGGCACCTGCCACAACACCCGGCTGTTTTTTTTTGTTGCAGTTTGGCCAGGGTCGGTTTTGAACCTGCCACCCTCAGTATTTGGGGGCCAGCACCCTACTCACTGAGCCACAGGCGCCGCCCGTGTTATTTTTATTTTTCATTTCCCTAGACATCAAGCATGACACCTTTTATATGCTTATTGGCTTTTAGACAATCTCTTTTGTGAAGGCCTATGCCAATATTTTGCCCATTTTTCTGTTAGGTTCCCTGGAGTTGTTCCTATCTTCTGGAGCTGAATCTTTTGCATATCTTTTCCATTCTTATTTACCTTTTCACTCTTTTTTTTTTTTTTTTGTGGGGACAGAGTTGCACTCTGTGACCCTGGGTGGAGTGTCGTGGAGTCATAGCTCACAGCAACCTCATACTCTTGGGCTCAAGTGATTCTCTTGCCTCAGACTCCTGAGTAGCTGGGACTGCAGGTGCCCACCACAACGCCCAGATATTTTATTTTTTTTTTAAGAGACAGGGTCTCAACTTGTTCAGGTTGGTCACAAATTCCTGAGTTAGAGCAATCCACCTGCCTCAGCCTCCCATAATGCTAGCATTGTAGGAGTGAGCCACCACGCCTAGCCTACCTTTTCACTCTTAAAGTGATAGCTTTTTTTTTTTTTTTGAGACAGAGCCTCAAGCTGTCCCCCTGGGTAGAGTTCCGGGGCATCACAACACACAGCAACCTCCAACTCCTGGGCTCAAGCAAGTCTCCTGCCTCAGCCTCCCAAGTAGCTGGGACCACAGGCACCCACCACAACGCCCGGCTATTTTTTGGTTGCAGCCGTCATTGTTGTTTGGCAGGCCTGGGCTGGATTCGAACCCACCAGCTCCGGTGTATGTGGCTGGCACCTCAGCCGCTTGAGCCATAGGCGCTGAGCCTCTGGGGTTTTTGTTTGTTTATTTGTTTTGTAGAGCTAAGGTCTCACAATGTTGTTCATGCTGGTGTCAAACATCTGGCTTTAAGCAATCCTGCCTAAGCCTTCTAAAGCGCTGGGATTAGAGATGTGAGACACTACACCTGGTCATATCTCTTTTGCAAATAAAAAAGTACATATAGGGCGGCACCTGTGGCTCAGTAGGGGGGTGCTGGCCCCATGTACTGAGGGTGGTGGGTTCAAACCTGGCTCCGGCCAAACAGCAACAACAAAAAAAATAGCCGGGCGTTATGGCGGGCACCTGTAGTCCCAGCTACTTGGGAGGCTGAGGCAAGAGAATTGCCGAAGCCCAGGAGTTGGAGGTTGCTGTGAGCTGTGTGATGCAATAAAGTGAGACTCTGTCTCTACAAAAAAACAAAAACAAAACTACACGTAGTTACTGAGCAGCTGCATGTTCCTATGTGGACTGACAGAAAAAGAAAAAAACAAAACTCCTTTTTTTATTGCATTTAGGCTTCCCTTCCAGTGCAGGAGTACCTGTTCATGCCGTTTGACCAGGCTCACAAGCAGTATGAGACAGCTAGGCACCTGCCGCCTCCCCTCTACGTTCTCTTTGTCCAGGCAACTGCATATGGGCAGGCCTGTGGTGAGTATGGGGGCTGGTTGAGGAAGAGGGGCTGTGGGAGCAGCAGCCGTGGCTGAGTCATTTGGAAGCACTGCCAGCCTTGCCCAGAAGCTCTCAGGTGACAGATGGCTGCCTCCCCCCTGCACTGCCCAGCATGGCTGCTCTGCCCAGCTGCAGCTAGACTAAACTGATGGGTATTTCAGAATGGATGGTTTTGAATTGTTCTTGAGCCTGGCTGAACAGCTGTTGGGTACAGTGCCCAGGCAGCCTGTCTGGGCTTGCAGGTGCTCACTTCATCAAGGCACGCTTGGCAGGTGGATCGGCGCCTCTTGCTCTGCTTCAGGGTGGTGGGGGGCTAGGTTAGATTATATGTCCTCCTTAAACTTAAGGAAAGCTTCTGACTCTGCTAAGGTTTTGAGAGATTTTAGGAGACCCTCCCTCTTACTGCAATGCAGCTTTCAACCAGCCCCTAATTTTCTTTCCCACCCCCACCCCACTGCATCAGACAGACCATATTGTATCAGTGCTTGCCTCTCCTCCCAGCCACGAGCACCAAAACATTACTGTCTCTCTTCTTGTGTTGTCCTGGTCCTTTTTCTGGTCTTCTCCCTCCACTTGTTCTCCCTCCTGTTTCCATCATCAGCTCATATGAAATCCTCCCAGCCCCCTAGACAGGGTGAGTAATTTTATTTTCTTTTGTGTTTAAAATCCAACCGGTTTCCATTCCCATTTTCCATTAGAATTCTAAGATTAAATGACTGAAAAAAATAGTCTAGCATTTGCTAGGGGGCAACGAGCTTGTTTGGGTTGGGGGATGATGGTTGAAACAGGGTTGCTGGAGGTAAGGCAGTGATCAGGCATCTTTGGAGTTTGTCATGTCACCTTAGAAGAAGGTGGTTCTTGGCAAGCATGGATGGGCTTCTGGGTGAGAATGTTTTAAGATAGTTGGCAGAGGAGTTCCATGGGGCTTCAAGCTCTCAGTTTATACTTCTGTGCCTTGATAATACACCTGAAAAGAGAGGCAGTTACCACTAGTCTTAGGCTATGATAGGCTTCGAAACTGTACTTTAATGATAGAAAAAGGACTTACATTGCCTACCTTCTTTCTCCTTATGAGGAAGAAGGACTTTTACCCTCCCACCCCAGTAAGGAGCTGGGGCAGGAGCAAAGGAAATGCAGCTCCATAGCTGACCTACCTATGTCACTAGCGCCTTCCCTTTGCGGCTTTCCTATGAAGCTTTTTCTTACCTCTAGATAAGATGTTGTCTGTGGCAATTGAAGGCAGTGTGGATGAAGCCAAGGCTCTTTTCAAGCCTCCTGAAGACTCCCAAGGTAATGTGGTTGGGGTGCTTCCCCACAGACACCAAGTTTGGGAATGAGCTGGACTGGCTCTGTATAGGAGGAAACTTGACTTTAATCTCTTAAGCACCCTGGGATGGACAAGGGAGAACTCAAGTTTCTGGAGTCAGAGTGCTGCCTGGAAATTTTATCTCTCCCATTAACTAGTTCACTAACCCTGAGGAAGGTATTTAATATTTCTGAGCTTCGATTTACTCATCTGTGAAAAATAGTAACACCTCATGTAGAATTATTATGTAGATTAAATAAGATATTGCCCATAAGGATGGGATTTATGCGGATTAAATAAGGATGCTCTTAAACAATCAAGGATTATATGGATTAGATAAGGATGCCCTTAGCATCATTCTCAACACATTGCAATCCCTCACATTTTGCAAGCTGCCCTTGTTGTTTATGTTACTATTATTTTTTTCCATGGTTTTTTTTTTTTTTTTTGAGAGAGAGAGCCTCAAGCTGTCACACGGGATAGGGTGCTATGGCATCACAGCTCACAGCAACTTCCAACTTCTGGGCTTAAGCAATTCTCTTGCCTCAGCCTTCCAAGTCTGGAACTAAAGGCACCCATCACAATGCCTGGCTATTTTTTATGTTGCATAGTGAGACTGTCTCAAAAAAAAAAGCTCTTTATAAAAACAGGGATGGTAAGGTTATAGGTGTTTCTTTTCTTTTTTTTTTTTTTTTTGGAGACAGAGTTTCACTTTATTGCCCTTGGCAGACTGCTGTGGTGTCACAGTTCACAGCAACCTCAAACTCTTGGGCTTAAGTGATTCTCTTGCCTCAGCCTCCCAAATAGCTGGGACTACTCCGGGTACCCACCACACTGCCTGGCTTTTTTTCTTTTTTTTTTTTAAGACGTAGTCTCAAGCTGTCACCCTGGGTAGAGTGCTGTGGCATCACAGCTCAGAGCAACCTCAGACTCTTGGGTTTAAATGATTCTTTTGCCTCAACCTCCCAGTAGCTGGGACTACAGGTGCCCACCACAATGCCTGACTATTTTTTTTTTTTTTAGATAGAGCCTCAAGCTGTCTCCCTGGGTAGAGTACCATAGCATCACAGCTCACAGCAATCTGGGCTCAGCAATCCTGGGCTCAAGCAAGTCTCCTGCCTCAGCCTCCCAAGTAGCTGGGACCATAGGCACCCACCATAACGCCTGGCTATTTTTTTTGTTGCAGCTAGCATTGTTGTTTGGCAGGCCCAGGCTGGATTTGAACCCCCCACCTTAGGTGTCTGTGGCTGGTGCCTTAGCCACTTGAGCCACAGGCACTGAGCCCCTGACTATTTTTTTGGTTGCAGTTGCTATTGTTGTTTAGCAGGCCCAGGCTACATTCCAACCTACCACGCTTGTGGTATGTGGCCAGCACCCTGCCGACTGAGCTATGGGCGCCACCGCCTAGTTATTTTTTGTTGCAGTTGTCATTGTCTCTTGATGCCGTAACCACTGTGCTATGGGCACTGAGCCTCTTTTCTTTTTTTCATCTTCATGTTTTCTGTACAGAATAAGAAGTAGCAAATTAATTTATCATTTATTTTAAAGAGACCCCTTAACAAAAGATAGTCTGAGCTCCTTTATGCCCTGTGGGTTGAGGTGCCTTAGGGAGCATTTGGAGCCCTCTGACCTTCAGCTGCCTTCTCTATGTGACTGCAGATGATGAGAGTGACTCAGATGCTGAGGAGGAGCAGACCACGGTAAGAGCCATTTCCTCTGGTTGTGGGTGGGTAGTCTGAGGCCTGCTTGTTTGCAGGTGCTGTCATCCCTAGAAGCAGAAGAAATAGGTTTGAAAGATAGGAGAGAAAAGGCTGCTGGGAAGGGAGCCGGGCACCCTGGCTAGCAGAAATAGTGGGCCATGGTGGCAGTGCTGAGCCCCTAGCCAGCAGGGAGAGGGAGGGGAAAGAGGAAGATTTGTGTGACCAACACTCATTGACTTGGCTCTTTCCTTTGTCCAGAAACGCCGACGACCCACACTGGGGGTTCAGTTGGACGATAAGCGTAAGGAGATGCTGAAGAGGCACCCACTGTCCGTCATGCTCGACCTAAAGTGCAAAGGTCTGGCTGCTCTCACCTCTTTTTTTTTGTTTGAGACAAGAGTTTTATTCCATTGCCTCAGGCTAGAGTACCAGGGGGTCATAGCTCACAGCAACCTTAAACTCTTTAGCTGAAGTGATCCTCTTGCCACAGCCTTCTGAGTAGCTGGGACAACAGGCACCCACCACAACACTCAGCTAATTTTTCTATTTTTAATAGAGATGGGGTCTCACTTTATTTATTTATTTGAGACAGAGTCTCAAGCTGTCACTCTGGGTAGAGTGCTGTGGCATGATAGCCCAAGCAACCTGTAACTCGGGCTCAAATGATCCTCTTGCCTCAGGTTTTCTATTTTTAGTAGAGATGGGGTCTCCCTTTTTTCTCAGGCTGGTCTCAAATCTGTGAGTTCAAGCTATCCACCTGCCTCAGCCTCCCAGAGTGCTAGGATTATAGGCGTGAGCCACCAAGCCAGACTGAGGTCTCATTCTTGCTCAGGCAATCCACCTGCCTTTGCCTTCCAGAGTTGCTCCTACCCCTTCCTGAAGAATTGTACCAACTAAGATTTCAGTCAGCTGCAGGTGTAGATGGTTCAGTGAGCCACAGGTCTCTTCCCTAAGAAACAATTTCGATTTCATATTTCTCTGCTTTTCCTCCCCAGTTTGTTTCTTTTTGTTGTTGTAAGTTATAACCATGACAACACAGTAGCAAAACTCTAGCCACATAGGGAAGCTTGATAAAACCATTCCTCTTTCTAAATTTCACAAATACATAGAACAAGTTAGAATAGTATATAGGTTTTGAGTAATAAGAGTAACATATTTAATAAATATAAGTACAACTTTGTATTCTGCAGAAAACATGATTTGAAGTTGGTTTTGTATGGAAAAAGTAGCACATGAGAAAACATTCTAGCAGTATGAGTTAATAGTGAAATTGAAGTTTCTCTCTCACCATAGGCTCCTAAATACCAATCTTAGGTCTTATCTCCAAGGACCATTGTTACAGATTCCTTTCTTTTTTTTTTTTTTTTGAGATAGAGTCTCAAGCTGTTACCTTGGGTATAGTGCTATGGCGGCATAGCTCACAGCAACCTCTACCTCTTGGGCTCAAGCAATCCTGTTGCCTCAGTTTTTCTATTTTTAGTAGAGACGGGGTCTCCCTTTTGCTCAGGCTGGTCTGGAACTTGTGAGCTCAGGCAATCCACCTGCCTCAGCCTCCCAGAGTGCCAGGATTACAGGCGTGAACCACTGTGCCTGGCCCAGATTTCTTATATATTTTCTTTCTTTCTTTTTTTTTTTTTTTTTAATTTTAATTGAAATTTTTTTTTTTTTTTTTTTAGAGATTATAATCTCACTATGTTACAGAGGCTGGACTCAAACTCCTAAGTTCAAGAGATCTTCCCACCTCACTTCCTAAGTAGTTGGGACTATAGATGTGAGCCACTGTACCTGGCTTCTTACGTATTTCCTGGAAATATTCTATGCATCTAGAAACTTTTGTACAAATGTATATTTATTTCCTTCCTCCTTTATTTTTTACACAAATGGAAAAAGGATCTACACATTGGTTCTTTCTTTGCCTTTTCTTTTTTTTTTTTTTGTTTTTTTGGAGACAGAGTCTCACTTTGTCACCCTTGGTAGAGTACTGTGGCATCACAGCTCACAGCAACCTCCAGCTCTTGGGCTTCAGTGATGCTCTTGCCTCAGCCTCCCGAGTAGCTGGGACTACAGGCGCCCACCACAATGCCCGGCTATTTTTTGTTGTAGTTTGGCTGGGGCCAGGTTTGAACCCACCACCCTCAGTATATGGGGCCCATGCCCTACTCACTGGGCTACAGGCGCCGCCTCTTTGCCTTTTCTTAAGAAAAATTTGTTTTGAGAAAATTTTAGACTTACAGAGGATTTGCAAAGATAATATGAGTTCCTAGCATCCCCCAAAGTTGCATCTTAATTAACTACAGGATAGTTATTAAACTCACTTTTCATTGGTCCAGTACTATTAACTATGGAATTTATTCACAGTTCCCTGGTTTGCCCTTTTCTCATTCTAGGATCCAAGCCAGGATCTCACATTACATTTAGTTGTCATGCTCCTGAGTCTCCTCCAGGAAATGTCAGTTCCTCAGTCTTTCCTTGTCTTTCCTGACCTTGATTAGATTGAAGTTATAGACTTGAGGGGAGAGTAGCAGAGATATGGTGGTCATCATTACGTCACATCAGGGATACATGACACCACTGTACGGGTGATGTTGACCATGATCACTTGGCTCCTTTTATATATTATATTTGTTAGAAGCTGAGTCACTAAGTCCAGCTCAAGGGCAGAGAAGTTAAGCCCCATCTCTTGGAAGGAAGAGTAGGAAAGGATTTGTAGATTCTCTCTTCACTTTTATTGGTCAACATTATGTTGTCATTGAGTTTTCATTTTTTTTAGCAAAAGATTATAAAAGCCTTTTTCAGTTTCTTTTCTATGATACTACTAACTCTGCTGAGTGTCTGACTCATAAATATCTTTTCTTTTCTTCCTTCCCTTCCAGATGACAGTGTGCTACACCTGACTTTCTACTACCTCATGAACCTCAACATCATGACAGTAAAAGCTAAAGTGACAACTACCACCGAGTTGATCACCCCCATCAGTGCAGGGTATTGGGCAGGCACCATGGGGAATGGAGTATGTTTTGCGGACATGAGAGCCAGGGTGCAGGGCTGCTCTGGGTTCCTCCCTCTGGCTCTGAAGAAGTTCATGGCTATGTTGACTTCTCTTGTTAGATTGGACAGACTAGAAACACTAGGACATCACTGGTACTGAGAAAACACCTTCTGACCTTAGTTAGTGAACTCTTCTTACTATATATAGCAGATGACAAAAGTAATAACAGAACATTTCCAAATTGAGTAGGTAAAGCAGAACACCAGCTTTTTGCAACCAGTGGAAAGTTTATTAATGTCAAATAAAATCCGGCCAAAATTATCAGGTTAAGGAATTTAGGCTGCTCTTTTCTTTTTCTATCCCAAGGTGCTGGGATTTTTGCTTCCCAGCCCAGCTCAAGCCCCCAAGGAAGACTATGGTAAATCAGTGTGGAAGTTTTGAGGAGGGTGACCACAGGCATACTACGTAGTAATGACAACCATCGCATCCACAGGGAGTCTGACCATGGCAGTCTTGTTCTGCAGCTAGAGATGGGAAGAAGGGAGGACCAAGAGGGCCTCAGGGTGAAATAGCCTCTACTGAAAAGAGCACTGCCCCAGGTGTGGTGCCTGTAGCTCAGTGTTTAGGGCACTGGCCACATATACCCGGGCTGGTGGGTTCAAATCTGGCCCGAGCCTGCTAAACAACAATGACAACTACAACAAAAAAAATAGCTGGGTGTTGTGGCAGGCACCTGTCATCCCAGCTACTTAGGAGGCTGAGGCAGAAGAATCTCTTAAGCCCAAGAGTTGGAGGTTGCTGTGAGCTATGACACCACAGTACTCTATCAAGGGCAACATAGTGAGACTCTGCCTCAGAAAAAAAAAAATTTGCCCCAGCCCAACGCTCCTGGCCCTTCCTTGACCTGGTCCACTGTCAACTGTAGAAAGGTCACCAGCGGAGCCAGGTATAGTGGTAAACACCTGTGGCCAGGTGCTTGGATGGCTTGAGCCGAGGAATCTGAGTTCCAGTGCAGCCTGGGTAGTGAGTCCCCATCTCAAAACAAAAAAATGAAAGGTTACTGAGGCTCACAGAGGCACAGGTCTGGTGTTTAGTGGGACAAGACTGTTCCTACACCTTCCAGTCTGCCTAATGATAGAGGATCTCCTGAGTTTTATTTATTTTTTTTGAGACACACTGTCACTATGTCACCTTTGGTAGAATGCTATGGCATCGCAACTCACAGTAACCTCAAACTCTTGGGCTTACGTGATTTTCTTGCCTCAGCCTCCCAGGTAGCTGGGATTATAGGCACCCGTCACAATGCCCAGCTAATTTTTTATTGTAGTTGCCATTGTTGTTCAGCAGGCCCAGGCCAAGCTCCAACCTGCCAACCCTCGTGTATGTGACTGGCACCATAACTATTGTGCTACAGGCCCCAACCCTCTTCCTAGGTTTTAGAACCTGTACTTAGAGTCCATGTCCCCTTCAGGCCACAGCAGCCTCCATCACTGTGCTTGATGGTATTGGACTCTGTAGGGCCACATTAGGTGAAATTGACCTCTTTTCCCCTGATCCCAGCAGAGGGAGCCCAGAGCTGGCTTCTTCAGAGCGCCCCTGCTCAGCCAGGGCTCTCCATTCAGTGAGCTGTTCCAGGGCCCCCAGGATCATGGTGAAGCTTCTTGTTATATACCTTCTGCTTGCTCCTTTCTCACTCTGAGGAATGCTAAGCTTCATGCTAGGGCTGCAGGCTGGCTTTATTACATGCTCAACTCCAGCTCCTTGCTAAGCTGTGTACCTGGACTCAAAATCTGATTTCTCATTGATTTTTTTAGGAGTTACTGTTTTGTTTCATTGTGTTCTGAATCTGGATCTGTATAAGACTCATACATTCACTACTAATGAGCAAACTTCTCTCAAGTGTCTTTTCATCTGTATGTCCTACAATCTTTTCACTTGTTGGAGAAAGTGGTTTGCCCTGTATTTCCCTCCAGTCTGGATTTTGATGATTACATCCCTATGATACAATTTAACATGTTACTCTTTCTCCCTGTATTTCCTATAAATAGGGAGTTAGATATGGAGGCTTGATCAGATTCCCTTTTTGCAGGGAGGGGATAGGGCAGGGCTGTGTCATAATTGTTAGATATATCCATCAGAAGGCATAGCTATCTCTATTTTTGTGATGTAGCAGCATGGATGACTGGCCTGGATTTGTCAGTTCATTAGAGCATTAATGTTTATGATATAGACATCTTAATCAGAATTATACCAACATTGCCAAATTTTCCTTAAGAATTTATTTTCTGGGCTCAGCGCCTATGGCTCAAGTGGCTAAGGTGCCAGCCACATACACCTAAGGTGGCGGGTTCGAATCTAGCCCAGGCCCACCAAAACAACAATGACGGCTGCAACCAAAAAAAAATGGCCAGGTGTTATGGCGGGCACCTGTGGTCCCAGCTACTTGGGAGGCGGAGGCAGGAGACTCGTTTGAGCCCAGGAGTTGGAGGTTGCTGTGAGCTGTGATGCCACAGCACTCTACCCAGGGGGA
>CAUYTI010075649.1:0-22425 GCA_963575145.1 Galago senegalensis | reverse complement strand
GCCTATAGCTCAACCGGCTAAGGCGCCAGCCACATACACCTAAGGTGGCGGGTTCGAATCCCCAGCCCGGACCCGCCAAACAACAATGACAGCTGCAACCAAAAAATAGCCGGGCGTTGGTGGCAGGCGCCTGTGGTCCCAGCTACTTGGGAGGCGGAGGCAAGAGACTCGCTTGAGCCCAGGAGTTGGAGGTTGCTGTGAGCTGTAATGCCATGGCACTCTACCCAGGGGGGAGAGCTTGAGGCTCTGTCTCAAAAAAAAAAAAAAAAAAAAAAGTTATAAACATCTGTCTCACATACAACTTGAACTTATAAATGGAGGCTCCTACAATAAGTCCCCCAGTTACAAACATCTGACTAACACTTATGAACAGGGGCTATTATGAATAATAGGTAAACGTACCTGTTCCCACTTACATACAAATTCAACTTAAGAACAAAGCTACTGAACTTAACTCAGAGCCTGCCCGTTGGTATTTGGTTTGCTGACAATAAAAATGTCCGTGATGGAAGAAGGGGAGGAGACAGGATTTGAAAGCCACCAAGATAGCAGATGGCACACTTCCTAGGCCAAAAGCTTAAGGGGAAAGACTGAAGTGTGGGGAGACTGACAGGGTACTGTGTAGGTCTGTATTTCTGAACCTTCTTTCTATCACTACTGACTCCTTGCACTGACTTGGCTTCTCATGTATGCAGATTCCATCTTCATCCTCAGAGTTCAAGGTCTATGAGGATTATAGAATCTGTGTGTGACAACGAGGTTACCTACCAGAGCACAGAGAATGCTGACTCCCTGCCTCCAGCCGTACTAGGGCCTTTAAAGGGCCTTCCCCAAAGTCAGGTTAAAACATATTAACTTTGGCTCAGTGCCTATAGGTCAGTGGTTAGGATGCCAGCCACAGGCACCGGGGCTCAGCTACAAAGGAGGCTGAGGCAAGAGAATTGCTTGAGCCCAAGAGTTTGAGGTTGCTGTGATGCCATGGCACTCTACCCAGGGCAACATAGTGAGACTCTGTCTCAAAAAAAGAAAAAACATTAACTTTCAGGAAGGCAAAAAAGAAGTCCTCTATTGTAAAAAAAAAAAAAAAAAAAAAAAGCCAGGCAAAACTCTGCTAATAGAAAGCTAGAGATTCTTTTCTTATCATCAAGAACTGCAATGCATAGATGGCACCTGTGGCTCAAAGGAGTAGGGTGCCAGCCCCATATACCGGAGGTGGCAGGTTCAAACCCAGCCCTGGTCAAAAAAAAAAAAAAAAAACAACTGTGGAAAGAACGGCAATGCACAGGTGGAAGGTGAGTGAGAGGAGGCAGCGAACCCAAGAGTGACAGGACACCTTAAATCTGAAGACCTGAACGTGTCGGTAGAACCAGGTTTTGTTTCTAGTTAAATTAGTTCTGTCCATCAATATTCTCTGTTTGGTGTGCTCATCTGTCTGACACGCAGTTAATTAAGTAGCAGTGATAACTGATTTTATTACTGCATCACACAGGGCAAGGCTTTCCCATGAGTTTGTATCTGTCTATTCAGCACATAATGGTAATAATCATCCCATGAAAACTCACTATTAGCCAGACATTTTCCCCAGTACTTTGAATTCATCTTGGAAACTCAGGTTTGTTGAGATCTGTATTCCAAGGAAATAAAAAACAGGCCTCTTATCCAAAGGAAAAGATCTCTCAGTAATACACAAAAATGGGCACTTTCTTTGTTTCTCTCACCCATCCAACCTCTCTCTGCTTCTTGGCACTGGGTCTGGGTGGGAGTTTATAACACATTTCTCCTTTGCTGTCAGGCTCCCTGTTACACCAGAAGAGGGTAGTAGAGGGAGCCGACGGGACTGAAGGAGGGAGAGGGCACCTGCTCCTTCCAGTTCCTATCAGCGTCACCCCTGGTAGCAGCAGCAGTTTGTTCCAGAACCAGCCTGACCACACCTCCTGAGAGATGCCTACACCAGCAGCACCTCACCCCCAAGATTGTGATAATCCCAACTCCTTACTCGTGTTCTCCCAACCCGAGGAGTGCTTGGCTGTTTCCTGTGCCCCACACACGTTCCCTGTTTGCCAAATCTGTCCTCCAATGTCTGCCATATTGATTTCTTATATTAAATTAGCTATTAAAATAACTTGTGCAGCTTCTACTTTGCTGACAGAACTTGACAAAGCATGTTTGGGAGCCACAACTTAATTTGTAAACAGTGGTCAAATGAAAAGATTCTGAAATCAGCCAGACGCAGTAGTTTATGCCTATAATCCTAACACTCTAGGAGGCTGAGGCAGGTGGAGTGCTTGAGCTCACGAGTTCCAGATGAGCCTCGGCAAAATTGAGACCCCATCTCTACTAAAATAGAAAAACTGAGGTAAGAGGATTGCTTGAGCCCAAGAGTTGGAGGTTGCTGTGAGCTCTGATGCCCAACGGCACTCTACCCAGGGCAACAGCTTGAGACTCTGTCTCCAAAAAAAAGAAAAGAATAAAAAATTCTGAAATCAGTCACACTTGAGTGGGAATTCCAATCCATCTGTGCAGTACCTGGTAACTTTGGAAACTTTAATTTGCTTCTCTGTGTCTCACTTTTTCTAATCACTTCCATTTGTACAATTTTTTTTTTTTTGGAGACAGAGCCTCAAGCTGTCCCCCTGGGTAGAGTGCCATGGCATCACAGCTCACAGCAACCTCCAACTCCTGGCCTCAAGCGAGTCTCTCGCCTCCGCCTCCCAAGTAGCTGGGACCACAGGCACCTACCACAACGTCTGGCTATTTTTTGGTTGCAGCCGTCATTGTTATTTGGCGGGCCTGGGCTGGATTCAAACCCACCACCTTAGGTGTATGTGGCTGGCACCTTAGCCACTTGAGCCACAGGTGCTGAGCCCATTTGTACAATTAATATAAACTGAGCACCTACTAAGTGCCAGGTACTGTGCTGGGCATAAACATGCAATGGTATGCAAAATCAATTCCCTGACCCCAGAATTTCTTGTCTTATGAATTAAATGAAATAACACAGTAAGGGAGTTAGCACAGTGCCAGGCACATGTCATTAACCTTTCTCTCCATACCATGCAGGACAGCAAAGGCAAATGGGTCCTAAAGAAAGAAATAAAAGAAAAGAAAGAAGTGTTTCAGCAGCTAAGTCTCTTTGGCCCCAAAGCCTGATAGTTTCAGTCTATATTACACCAAACAGTATCCTGTGTGTCCTGTCCGTTCCTCTTGTTCAGAGCAGAGAAGCAACGGTCTTGCAGCAGCATTCATCCAGAGGAAAACAGGACAAACCAGCCCTAGAGAGAGAACACTACAAGGTGGCATTTAAAAGAAATTCCAAGGAAACAGGCATCCATCATATTGAGCAAAGAACTATAACACCGGGCCAAGACTGGGATCCAGAATGACCCCAGGGTGTGAAGGGAAGAAGATACCAGAAAGCTGCTATTTATTCTAGTATCAGTCACAATGACAGTCTTTTCAATAAAGAATGTTACATATAGGTATGCGTGTGTGTGTACACACACACACAAAATGAATCAGAACTTACTTTATGCTTTCTGTAGCAGGACTATATAACTACAAAGTCCAGAGAGGGGTGACAAGATGGAAAAGAAAGATTCCAAGGTTCCATGTAAGCCTGCATCCGAGCTGTGGGCAAGGAGAAGCTGGAAAGAAATCAATCTTCACATTTTAACACCACTCTTCCTTGGTTTTCTGCTGTCTAGACATCAGGCATATTGTGGCAAGGACAGGCAGTGTTCTCATTAACAAGTGTTTCTCCAAGTCTGCTGTATAGAATTCTTGAAAACCATGGAGACCCTATAAGTGCAAACAACTCCTTGCCCTCAATCTTTTTCTCATTTCTGACATGACTATGACCACCAAAAGTCATACTAAAAGAAAATAACCATGGGAAATTATTATCAGAAGGTCTATTCTGCATCCTTGCTGTAGGGTCTCTTTATAAATAGTTTACTGTATCTGGAGGAATTTAAGAGTTCCATAAGGCAGGAAAGCCTACAGAGTTTTATTCATAAATAAAAGCCAACACACAAACAACTCCAGAACTATTGAAATGAACACTCTATACTGCCTGGATGATTTATTATGGTTGTGTTTACTGTCCAAATGGGAAGATAATCCAGTTTCACCTAAAGAGTCATTATATGGCTGAGCCCAAGAGAAGTACTTCAGATGAGAGGTGGTATTTCTGTTTTTCCATTTCAAACAAATTATTATTTCTGTATTT
Source organism: Galago senegalensis (assembly GCA_963575145.1). Lineage (NCBI taxonomy): Eukaryota > Metazoa > Chordata > Mammalia > Primates > Galagidae > Galago > Galago senegalensis. The sequence continues at coordinate 18,197 of CAUYTI010075649.1, read as the reverse complement.
AGGACATCACCCAGGCAATTCCGTTAATGGCTTGTAGCACTCTTGAGCAATTAAAAAAATTTACAAGGTGAAAGAAGTAGGGGACAAATGCCAAATTCAGAATGATCCACAGAACATTGAAGAACCTCCAGAGAACACTGATGTCTCAGATAGAAAGCAAAATAATTACTTCTGCTCAAGAAAACGCAAATGAGCAATGAGTGTGCATCACAGCAAGAACATGATTACCCAGGAGAAGCAACCTGCTAAACAGACTCTATCTCCAAATGAGCCTCCCAACAGGAGATGTGAACAGAAAAAGTATCTCCTGACCAGATGGAGAAATACCCCTTGGCAAAACGTGGCAAGCGGCAGTCTTCCCCCTTATTCCCCTACCACATATTTAGATCAATCATGGAGAAGATCCTGTCGGTAAGACACTCTTGGACATGGCAGACACACACCTGAGAGGAGATGAGCCCGAGCCTATGTGTATAGCCCCTGGAATTCCTGGGCTTACATACCATCCAGACCATTGTGATGACTGTAGTTTCTTTTCCCCAGAATGCTCAGAGATGTGTGATTCGGCGTGGTTAGCATCCGCTTGGTAGTTGGGGTTTGCAGGCTTGGTGTAGATCGCATTACATTAGGTTTCTTTGCAGGATGGATCTCTGACAAGGAAGAAAGGTTTCTCAACTCAGAACATGACATTATAAATCTCTGTGTGCACTTAACATTGGCTAATAAGCACACATCTTATTTCTTAATGAGCTGAGTGTCAGTTCCTTATGAACCAGCTACCGACTTGCATAATGAATCAGCTCCGAGTGTCGCTGTTGCCATGGCTTTGCTTATCAAGTAAGCTGGTTCTTCCCCTGCTGGCTGGAGCTCTGAGCCCCAAGTTGTAAATATAAGTTAAAAAAAAAAAAAGGCCACTTCAGAAGGTCACTTATAACATGAGATTTATTAAGAGAATAAGGCATCTGACTCTTCAAGATATTAGAAATCAAAAGGTTATCTGGAGAGGTAGCCTCAGGAAAAACACACCTCTGTGCTCTGACAAACCAGACAGTATGTCTGGTCTCTGAGCTTTCAGTGAAAACAGGGTTCCTTCTCTGGCTCTGTGAATAGGATACAGGACTAGGGTCAATTACTCGCAGCCTAGAACATTTTGATATAGATTAAATCTGAAACCCAAGTCCAAATACAATAGTCAAGATAGAAGAAACACTTTGAGCAAAGATGTATCACAAAACTGCACCGTGTCTATAACATATGCAAGTTCAGTGTTGTCAGCTACCTAGCCCAGAACTACTTATACTCACTGTAGATAGAAATTGCAACATTAGAGGAACTAGATCTAAGTACCTCAGTCTATTACTAATACTAGGCAACCTTTTCCCCAAAGCCTAACCAGCTCACTGATTCTGAATCATTGACCAGCATGTCCACTACATGCAAGTGGCTTTGACTTCTGACCCTCTCGCCCAAGGTGAGGGCTGAGATATCAGCCTTATTTACTGAAATTTAGGAACAGCCACTGGGATTGTTAGAATTACTACATCTTACTCTGATCAAAATCCTATACTTGTCAAAATTTATATATAATTTAACTGCTACTCCCCAAATTGTGATTTCTTTCTTTCTTTTTTTTTTTTTTGAGACAGAGCCTCATGCTGTCCCCCTGGGTAGAGTGCTGTGACATCACAGCTCACAGCAACCTCCAACTCCTGGGCTCAAGAGAGTCTCCTGCCTCCGCCTCCCAAGTAGCTGGGATCACAGGTGCCCGCCACAACACCTGGCTATTTTTTGGTTGCAGCCATCATTGTTGCTTGGTGGGCCCAGGCTGGATTTGAACCCGCCACCTTAGGTGTATGTGGCTGGCGCCTTAGCTGCTTGAGCCACAGGCGCCGAGCCATAAATTTTGTTAATTTTTTTTTTTTTTTTTTTTGTAGTTTCTGGCTGGGGCTGGGTTTGAACCTACCACCTCCGGCATTTGGGGCCGGCGCCCTACTCCTTTGAGCCCATTGTGATTTCTTTCTTTCTTTTTCTACAGGCACCGTCCATTGTGATTTCTTTCTTTCTTTCTTTCTTTTTTTTTTGCAGTTTTGGCTGAGGCCAAGCTCAAACCCACCACCCCCAGTATATGGGGCCGACATCCTACTCCTTGAGCCACAGGTGCCACCCAATTGTGATTTCTTGCATTGGAGGTTTGTCAAACGTCATGGTTCACTATAACCACCACATGCTACGCTCCAACCAGATCAGACAACCTACATTCAGGTCCCTGGGACTCATTGAAGCCTTTGTTCATCTTGTTCTCTTAGCATGATAATGGAAGAAAATATTCTTTTCCTATTTTTCCATCTATTTAAATTCTACAGATTTTTCAAAGCTGAGATTAACAATTACTTTCTTCAGGCAGGCTGCCCTAACACTCATAAGAAATAATTATTCCTTCTTCTAAGTGCTCAATGCAAGTTACTTATACGTAATTCTTTGATATGATCTAATCCACTGTTTTACTCGTACCTATGTGCTTTTCCCACTAAACTAAGATTTTTTGAGGTCAAAGTTCTTATTCATCCTGGTGTTTCCCAGATCACTTAGTATGGCATCTTGAACATATAAAAATACTCAGAAATAGGTTGTGTAAGAATGTGGTTAGCTACTAAGGATAGCACAGTTTTAGGCTTATCTGGTGGGTATAGAGACCACTTTGTCCACAGAAGGAACATGGAAAGTCCAACAGGCAATGTTATACTCTATTTTTTTTTCTTTTTTTGAAACAGAGCCTCAAGCTGTCCCCCTGGGTAGAGTGCTGTGGCATTACAGCTCACAGCAACCTCCAACTCCTGGGCTCAAGCGAATCTCTTGCCTCAGCCTCCCAAGTAGCTGGGACCACAGGTGCCCACCACAACGCCCGGCCATTTTTTAGTTGCAGCCGTCATTGTTGTGTGGCGGGTCCAGGCTGGGGACTCGAACCCGCCATCTTAGGTGTACGTGGCTGGTGCCTTAGCCAGCCGAGCCATAGGCGCCAAGCCACTCTATTTTTTATAATCAGAAACTGTATCTTGTAAGGTAGGAAGGGATTTCCAGGAGTAAATCCTACAAGGATATACAGACAGCAATCTTCAAGGACCTCACCATCATGACCTAGGCCATGCCTACAAAAACCATGTAGTATTTTCTTTTTTTTTGAGACGGAGCCTCAAGCTATCCCCCTGGGTAGAGTACCATGGCATCACACTCACAGCAACCTCCAACTCTTGGGCTTAAGTGAGTCTCCTGCCTCAGCCTCCCAAGTAGCTGGGACTACAGGCGCCAGCCACAATGCCTGGCCATGTTTTGGTTGCAGCCATCATTGTTGTTTGGCGGGCCCGGGCTGGGGATTTGAACCTGCCACCTTAGGTGTATGTGGCTGGCGCCTTAGCCGCTTGAGCCACAGGCGCTGAGCCACCATGTAGTATTTTCAAGGGATACCAAAGCAACTCTTTAGCCCATGAGGAATAAAACAAGAAACAAGGTGGCAGAATAGCATCAAAGAGGGGGTTTTGAGCTTCTGACTCCTGGGACACTCTGGTAAGGACCAGATAATGTATCAAATTTAAGGTTACACTTTGACTTTTTAAAGGATTGGATGTCTGAAGTCTGAACACTTCATAATTATAAATCTTTCTGACAAAGCAACTGAGTACATTATCTCACTAACAAAATGAAAAAAATATTAGAAGAAAACATGCCATTCTTGCTTCTGTGAAGAACTATTACTTTGTAAGTCATTTATTTTAAAACTTTGTTTTAAAAAAGTTTATTGCCTAGTATTTTACACTATTCTCTTCTGCTATCCTCTCCTTTCCCTTTCTCCCTTCTTCTTTTTCTTCCTAGACACAGTCTCACTCTGTTGCTCTGAGCTATGACATCATCATAGCTCACTGCAGCGTCAAACTCTTGGGCTCAAGTGATCCTCCTGCCTCAGCATCCCAAGTAGCTGGGACTATAGCCACAGCACCCAGCTATTTTTTTCTATTTTTTTTTATAGAGTTGGGGCCTCACTCTTTTTCTCAGGCTGGTCTTGAACTACTGATCTCAAGCAATCCTCCCACCTCGGCCTCCTCGGAGTGTTAGGATTACAGACATGGACCACAGTACCTGGTCTTATACTAGTCTTAATTGTGAAAATACCTTTGGAGATTTCTGAGTTAGATGGCATGATAAAAAGCAGAAGGCAATACAAATGCTTCCCTTTCAAAGTAACCTTAAGTACACCAAAACTACAAATATTTTTATGGCAGGTTAAAAATCAGTCTGATCAGTTTTTTAAAAACAAAGAAAAGGCCAGGTGCTTTGGCTCACACCTGTAATCTCAACACTCAGGGAGGCTAAAGTGGGCAAATTGCCTGAGCTCACAAGTTCAAAATCAGTCTGAGCTAAAGCAAGACTCTACCTCTAAAAATAGTCAGATATTGTGGGGGGGACCTGTAATCCCAGCTACTTGGGAGGCTAAGGCAAGAGAATCACTTGAACCCACAACTCTAAGGTTGCTGTGAGCTATGACACTACAGCACTCTACCAGGACTGATAAAGTGAGACTATGAGATTCCGTCTCAAAAAAGAAAGACAGATAAGTAAATAAACCAATTCTCTATTTAAAGGGACAGGTGAAATGGGTTAGAAATAGTGGAAGGATCTAAAAAATATTTAGAATATTCATCCTAAGTAATAATTGAATGCTTTTCATTTCCTTCTTTTTACTTAGTCTATACTTCTTTCCATAAATAACATTACAGTTTTATTCAATGATTTTTTGGGGGGAAAAGTAAACATATGCCATAACTGTGTGCTGGTGATAAAAAGTTTCTAAAACAAAATAAACTGTAAACTGACTACATATTTGAAGGTTTCCATTTCAGTTATTTAAAAGGCTTTAATTTAGATTACAATGTCCATTTAGAATGGCCAAATGTTGGTAATATTCAGAAATTGCTCTTGGAGTCTTTCTCTATTAAAAAAAATACCCACCTAAATACCCAATGATACATGCCAAAGGTTTCCTAGTGCTTTTGCTTTTCAGTGGACTTCCAGATAGCTCAGCATGTCTGTCTGCATCTGAGGAGAGAAAGAAACATGGAGACAACCAATGAGGCAGATTTCTCTACCTAGACCACACACTCCGCAGAAAAAAAGGCGCAAGTAGAAAACGGTGCAAAACAGCCACCAGGTTCCTGCACAATTTCCTTTAGGGGTTGAGAAAACTGCTTCTGGTTCCCAATTGCTGAACGAGGGAATTACACGAAGAACACTCACTCCATGTGCATGCAGCTAACACGTGCTCTACACACTCACACTTCCTGTTTGTGCCCATCTGAAAACTGAAATTCACATACTTCCTTTGTAGCCAAAGCATTTCTACACTATAGTAGAAAAATGCTCATAAGGAGGAGGTAGAATCACTCCTAATAGAAGACTAATCTGACACTGAAAAAAAATGATAGCTAATAATGGCTCCACTTGGCCATCCCTGATCTAGATAGAGTAGGTCCCCAGAGAGATGTCTTAACCTATCTTGGTGAAACGCAGTTAGTTGTTAGATACGAGCCTCCATGGGTTATCACCAGTTCTCTATCCCTGATATCCTACTAGGATGTCATTAGCACTGAGATTTAAAAGGTTACCTGGGTGTAGAACATTTCACATTTCACACATCAGTCAGAATAGTAAGATACTGTGAGAAGAATATAAGCTCACAAGAGCATGAAGCTTTTCACCTTTATTTGAATAATAGTGAAGATACAGGCAGAAATGTCGTAAGTGCATTTTGGAGGAGTAATCTAAATAAACAACAGGAAGTAACCCAAACCAAATCCTGCAAGGATAAACACAAGTCAAGTCACTAAGAGTTACTACTACATAATTTCACACTAATATTTTTAATTCACCTGGAATTCAAATTATACTTGGGATAAAGACAAGAGAAAATTTTCTTTCTTCTCTATTAATAAAATAAGGCTTGAATGAATTATCTCGTTATTTCCTCAGCGTCCTGGACAAAAGCAATTACTGTATTACTAGTGGTAAGATTAACTTTGCTCTTTATTCTATTCTATAAGGCCCAAAGGAAAACTGCCAATATATGTCTGTGAAGGATAAGAGATGGATGGACATGATTGTCACCCTTGATAAGAACCAACAAATCAGCTCAGTGCCTGTCACATACACCTAAGGCAGCGGCGAGTCCAGCCCGGCCTGCCAAACAACAATGACGGCTGCAACTGAAAATAAGTAGCCGGGCGTTGTGGCGGGCGCCTGTGGTCCCAGCTACTTGGGAGGCTGAGGCAGGAGACTCGCTTGAGCAAAGGAGTTGGAGGTTGCTCTGAGCTGTGATGCCACAGCACTCTACCCAGGGGGACAGCTTGAGGCTGTCTCAAAAAAAAAAAAAAAAAAAGAACCAACAAATCAATCAAAGGAGTCAACAGATATCCAAAGACACTAAATTAGGATTAATTATGCAATGCTCCAACTGACAATTTACATTACAAAGCACCTCTGAGAGGAAGATCAAAGAGCTTTAGAAAGATCCAGATTTCACTCATCCTTACTATGTATTGAAGAAATTACTTGGTGGCAAGAATTGTCAGTCTCATCTATGAAGAAATTAGAACAAAAGGTGCTAAGGTTACTGGTCAATTTTAACATCAGAAAAGTTGCAGCTATTCAGTAGGAAAAATATAGTCTGCCCTAAGGGAATGATCATGAACAGGATTATCTGGCCCATACTTGAGTGGGCTAGAAGGAATCCAAGTGTGTACTCAAGGCCAGACCAAACAGCCTTGCTTCTGTATTACTTACCTAACTATACTCACTTAGAGAGGTACGTATTTGATAAAGAAAGCAACCTGAGGGCAGCGCCTGTAGCTCAGTGGGTAGGGTGCTCACTACATACACCAGGACTTGCCGGTTCAAACTCAGCCAGGGCCAGCTAAAACAACAGTGACAACTGGAACAAAAAAATAGCCAGGCATTGTGGTGGGTGCCTGTAGTCCCAGCTACTTGGGAGGCTGAGGCAATAGAATAGCTTAAGCCCAAGAGTCTGAGGATGCAGTGAGCTATGACATCACAGCACTCTGCTGAGGACGACATAGACTCTGTCTCAAAAATAAAAAAAAAGCAACCTAAGAAATACCCAAAGAACCCAGAAAAAATCAGAATCTGTCCAGAGAGGTTCTCGACGGGGCATAGGCACGTTTCTTTAGCTTCCTAGAGGAAGCTATGATCTATATATATGATCTATATATTTCCTTGAGGTAAACCTAGAAAAATGCTATTATTTTCTGGTAACTCATGGCTATTCTCCTGCAGTGTTTTGGAAGTAAGATAGAAACACCACAAAATACATATACTGAATTAAAATTCACAAAAGCATCTTACATATGCTTTCAAGATCCCTGTCAAAATAAAACCATCAGTAGAATTCTTTTATAGAACTATAAGGGCATTTGTAAACAAGACACAAAACCTAGGTACCATAAAAATTATTTTAGGCATATTCAACTACCTTTCAAAAAAAATCTGCCTGGAAAATATAAAATAAAGTCAAAGACAAAAAAGGGAGAGGGCAGCGCCTGTGGCTCAAAAGGGTAGGTGTTCAAACCTACCCTGGCCAAACACTGCAATATATATATACACACACAAAAAGGGGAAACAGGCTTGGCACTCATAGCTCAGTGGTTACAGTGCTGGCCACATACATCGTTCAAACCTCGCCCAGGCCTGCTAAACAACAACTATAACAAAAAATAGCCGGGTGTTGTGGTGGGCGCCTATAATCCCAGCTACTTGGGAAGCTGAGGCAAGAAAATCACTTAAGCCCAAGAGTTAGAGGTCGCTGTGAGCTGTGATACCACAGCACCCTACGGAAGGTGACATAGCGAGACTTTTCTTTCAATAAAAAAAAATAGGGTGGGGGTGGTGGCGCCTGTGGCTCAGTGAGTAGGGTGCTGGTCCTATATACCAGAAGTGGCAGGTTCAAAACCAGTGCTGGTCAAAAAACTGCAAAAAAAAATGGGGGGGGGGACATTTGTATCACAAATGATAGTTCATGAGCTAACTTTGTTAAAATATAAAAAGTTCCCACAGGTCAGTAAGACTTATATCTAACAAAATAAGTCAGGAACAAAAATAGTGGACAAAAAAATAGCTTTCAAATATACATATTCAAGATGAGAAATGTAAGTTAATAAAACTTACATCACTTGTCAATCAGTCAAGGGTTTCAGAGATGGCTAATACTGTTGGCAAGGTTCTATCTAGAGAAACAGACATTCAGTAGGCATTGTGGGTAGGAGAAATAGGAATTTTTCTGAGGCCGAATAATGGCTACCAAAATTCAAACTGCATGCTTCTTGATCCTGATCTTTACTTTTGGACATCTATCTTGTAACACACATCCCTTACAATGTTACCTGGATATCTGCTGCAACATTATTTGTAATAGAAAATGATTGGATGGCTCAGCGCCTGTGGCTCAAGTGGCTAAGGCGTCAGCCACATACACCTAAGGTGGCAGGCTCAAATCCAGCCCAAGCCCGCCAAAAAAAAAAAAAAAAAAAAATGATAGCTGCAACCAAAAAATAGCCGGGTGTTGTGGTTGGCGCCTGTGGTCCCAGCTACTTGGGAGGCAGAGGCAGGAGACTCGCTTGAACCCAGGAGTTAAGGTTGCTGTGAGCTGTGATGCCACGGCACTCTACCCAGGGGGGTAGCTTGAGGCTCTGTCTCAAAAAAAAAAAAAAAAAGAAAGAAAATGATTGGAAATAATCTAAATACTTTTAATAGGACACTCATTAAATTATGGCACAAATAGATTATGATGTAGCTGAGTAAAAAGGGAAGCAGCCCTCAATGTATTGGTATAAATAACAGAAAGATGAAAAATATAAAAACCTGTCTATGTAGGTAGTATGTTAACATTTGTATAAAAACAAAGGGTGCACCTTAAATCCTTACAGATACACAAAATACCTCCGGTTACTTAAGACGAGGATAATAGTTGCCTCTAAAGAGGGTAAATCTGGAATGAGTAAGGTGGTGAGATTTGTGGGTTTTTTCTTTTTTGAGACAGAGCCTCAAGCTATCCACCTGGGTAGAGTGCCGTGGCTTCACAGCTCACAGCAACCTCCAACTCTTGGGCTCAAGTGAGTCTCCTGCCTCAGCCTCCCAAGGACCTGGGACCATAGGCACCCGCCACAACGCCCGGCCATTTTTTGGTTGCAGACATCATTGTTGTTTGGCGGGCCCGGGCTGGATTTGAACCCGCCACCTTAGGTGTATGTGGCTGGCGCCTTAGCCGCTTGAGCCACAAGTGCCAAGCCAGGTGGTGAGATTTGTAAATACTTTTGTACTTTTAGAAAAATTTAGGGATGAACACAATTATAACCTTGACTTAAACATAAAAGTAATGCATGTAACCAAAATGCTTATATCACTGGGTGTGGTGGCTCACGCCTGTAATCCTAGCACTCGGGGAGGCCAAGACAGGTTGATTGCCTGAACTCATGGGTTCAAGACCAGCCAGAGCAAGAGAGACTGCCATCTCTGAAAATGGCTAGGCCTTGTGGTGGGCACCTGTAGTCCCAGCTACTTGGGAGGCTGATGGAAGAGAAATGCTTGAGCCCAAGAGTTGGTGGTTGCTGTGAGCTGTGATGCCATAGCACACTCTACTTTGGGTGACAAAGTGAGACTGTCTAAAAAAAAAAAAAATACACAAAATGCTTTTACTACCATAAGAGTCTATTAAAAATAAAAATTTAAAGTATCTATTCAAAAAGAAATTTTTATTAAAAACAGTAAAAGAAGCAAATCCAAATTGTTTTCTCCCAATGTTTTAAGCTTAAAGTTTCAGAAAAGCATATGCTATTATTAATAGTCACTTTTCTGAGAAATCTCTGGAAAACTGCATGAAATATAAAGCAAATTTCTCATGCAGTCTTGGGATATTTCCAAAGCTGAATCTAGCATACATAAAATTAGCTCCAGGTGTCTCCCAAATTAACTTCATACTGGCAAATACTGCTGCCATTCAAATCTAGTGTGTTATCAATTTATACCACATAACCATGAATGCTGCCAAAGTACTGGTAAAATCATTTGGATTTACATTTCTAGGCACTTTGGTTTCATCTGTGAACAATGCTAATACGTGTACATCTAACCTACGAGGGTCTTGAATCTCAAATAATAATCCTGTGCTCATCAAGCATCTGCATGATTTTGTAGATCTCTGATGAAATCATCTGTACAACTCAGAATTAATGTCTGCTGGTGATAACAAAAGAGGAAGACCATTATCTCATTTTGGCATTCTTACTAGGGATAAGGGTACCAAGGAGGAGAAGATCCAGGACATGTACACTTGATTTTGTGTTGCAGACTTACTGTTGGGCAATAAATATTGTCAAGAACACAAAACTTGTCTTTATGCGATGTTTTGGGTTTTAGGGCTACCAATCTTTTTTTTTTTTCTTTTTTGGAGACAGAATCTCACTTTACTGTCCCAAGCTAGAGTGCCACATTATCAGTCTAGCTCATAGCAACTTCAAATTCCTGGGTGCAAGCAATCTTCCTGCCTCACCCTCTCAACTAGCTGGGACTAAAGGTGTGCACCACAATGCCTGGCTAACTTTTCTATTTGTAGAGAGATGTGGTCTCACTGTTGCTCAGACTGGACTTGAACTCCTGAGTTCAAGGGATCCTCCCATCTCAGTCTCCCAAAGTGCTAGGGTTTCAGGGTTACAGGTGTGAGCCACGATGCCCAGCCTTAACCAATTCATTTTTAAGTACTATCTACATGGTGAAACTGGCTCAGGCATTTAATTAATATCAGTAACTTCTGGCATGGACTTACACATTCACATATAAAGTTTATTATTAAACTAAATATTAGGCATTTGGGAAAACTGGTTTTAAGAAATAATTTTTTCTTATATATATATCTTACATGTATACATCCTTAGACACATGTTGGTTATACCATGTTTCTCTTTTAAAATAATTGTTTAAGATAGAAAAGTATTCCCATGGTTCAAACTGAAAAATTCAGAAGGATGAAGCAGTGGTAAATCTCCTTCCCACCCCTTTCCTTTAGTCTCCCAGTTTCCCCTCCCACAAATGTCATTACTTCTTATATATTCGAGATATCTTATGCATATGTAAAGATTTCTCCTTTTGCTATATGACTATATGCCTCAATACAGGTTTCTCAATGAAAATAAAGGCCAAAGAGTACAGCTGTAACCAAAACCAATTTCCTCTCCACAGGAATTACCTTATAAGTCGCTACTTTCCCAAATGATACAGTATTCTAAAATGCACTAATTAGAACTACTGATCCAGCAATATTTTTAGAATTACAAACTCCTACTGATCTGAAAGTAGTCACACTGTTTCATAGTGATTCTGAACCTGTTTGGGGAGTGGACTGGAAGGTTAACACTGCTTTTGAGAAACCAAGAAAAGCTTACTGAAAATAGACCTATACACTCCTAGTGGACCACAAGCATGGTTGCCTGTAGACATCAGGTTATTAACATTTAATCTCACTAATAAGCTGCAATCAACGGATCTGGAAAAGAGGTTGTAACAAGGCACCTATAAGAAGGAAGACGATGCAATAATCAATTAACACTAGTTCAGAGTTCATTAGTTGTTTGTTGGAAAGAAATAATTTGCGTAAATGGCTGCTGAAACACTATCATTTTAAAATTCAAAGTAAAGGCTTGGTGCCTGTAGCACAGAGGTTACGGAGCCAGCCACATACACTGAGGGTGGCAGGTTTGAACCTGGCTTGGGCCAGCTAAACTACTGCAACAAAAAAATAGCCGGGCGTTGTGGTGGGCGCCTGTAGTCCCAGCTACTTGGGAGGCTAAGGCAAGAGAATTGCCTAAGCCCAAGAGTTTGAGGCTCCTGTGAGCTGTGATGCCAAAATGTTATATCAAGGACAAAACTTTAAGCCGCTGTGAAAAAAAAAAAAAAAAAAAAAACAAAAAAAAAAACAACTCAAGGTAGAATTATTTTAAGAATCTGATTCTACATGTAAAATTCAATGACTGATGAAGCTAAATACAAATTAATCTATATGCTTGTAACATAGGTGATTTTTAGCCTTTTTTAGCAGCATCGCCCTTAATTGAAGGGAGAAAAATCAGAATGCAATGATAGAGAAAACTTCTCCATTGAATAAGGAAAATAAAGCTGATGTACATATTGACTGAAAATTAATAGGGAACATTGAGTTTCCTCAGCAGCCAATTAGGTAGGTGATTTTTTTTTTATGACACAGAGTCTCACTCTGTCACCCTTGGCAGAGTGCCGTAGTGTCACAGCTCACAGCAACCTCTAGCTTCTGGGCTTAGGTGATTCTCTTACCTCAGCCTCCCAAGTAGCTGGGACTACAAGTGCGCGCCACAACACCTGGTTATTTTTCTGTTGCAGTTTGTCCTGGGCTGGGTTTGAACCCACCACCCTGGGTATATGGGGCCAGCACCCTTTTTCACTGAGCCACAGGTGCCACCAGGTTGATGATTTATGTTCCATTCATAGGAAAGGATAAAAAGATGACACCTGATCTTGGCCAATTTTAATGGAAGAATTTCATTTACTCTCCTTCGCGATCCTTTTATTATTCTTTTTACTTAAAGAAATTATACAAAAATGTATGTCTTTTCAATCAATTGGATTGTTTGAAAGAATTTATTTACTGTCCAGTTCCTTAAAATAAATAAGAAAGTGATAGCTTAAGTCCATGAACTCAGAAATGCTAGCACAAAACTTACATTATAAACCTAAATTCTCAAATATACATGCATCTAATGTAGTTAATTTCCCTTTCATGGAACTCTAACATTGCTACCAATTTCCATTCCCTTTACAAAGCACTTTTTTTCCCTGTTATTGAGCTTTCATCTAGAAATATTAAAGCCTTTCAGCTGTTACAAAAATTACCATTAGGAACAAAAAATTTATTTTCACTCATCACTCCTTTTATAGGTACCTTCTTTAAATCATAATGGAGCATCTCTTTATCTCACAGATAAAGAAAAAGCATCTGAAAAGCCAGACAGCAAGTTTTCTCATCCCTTAGGGAAGAAAGTTGTACTGCTCTAACATGCTAGCCTGGAATGTGACCCTAGAGGTAACAAATCATGGACACATTTTCAAAGATAGGATAATAACACAACAAGCCACAATTCACTGGTACGTATGACCTTTGTTTTAACAAAAGAAAATTTATATGAAACGTAAGCAAGACTGAACATGTTAAAATAAGAACACTGAGTCATGTAAATGTTATGTGGTAATATATGTAAGACGTGATTATGAAATGGAGACCAAACTGGACAAATAGAAAGAGTGCTCAACCATAAATTCAGATGCTAGCTTGTAAAACTAAATGTGTACTTTAAAAAATTCACCCAAAGATGACTTTAAAATTTATTTATAATTTACTAAACCTTCTAATAAATATAGCATTTGTTCACTGTGAATTTCCATAATGTTATATGGCAACTATAAGGTTTATAGGAAAAGAGGTTTACAAAGACATACAACTTATAACCAAATTGGCAAATTTTATTTAAACCTACTGCAAATAAGACGGGACTGTCTATCTCAATTATGGAGTTTCATTATAACACTAAGGTTATGGGCAATACCCTGGCACTACCTACTAAGTAAAAGTGCTTCAATAAGGGATCTTTAGGCAGTTCCATGACAAAATCCCACTGGATAGGCTTACTTCCCACCAATTTTTTACTGAGCACTACTCTCTGATAAAGATTACAGAGATTTTAATGTTTTCTTTTTTTTTTTTTTAGGTTGGCATGATATCAATGGCAGCAGACAAAAACAATGTTAAAAAAATAAACCAAATAAAAGGCTGTATACAGAACTTATGTTTATTGCAAACAAACAAAAAGAGAGAGAGAGAAAAAGTGTGAAAATGGTCAAAAGCATAACATATATGGTTAAGAATTTAAAAGCATCTTACATTCTGCCCTAATGGCAGCATAATTAATAGCAACAAACGGCCGTCTTGCTGCCTGCCGCAGCCGGAGGGTATTTTTGCAGACCTGACGAGCAAATTTTGTGAAATATGTAGTATGAAGGAAGAAAGCTTGGCGGGTCTTCACTGCAGACTTTGGACTCCCAGTGTTTCGGACTGGCATCCCCTGCATCGCCTGGCGGGACACATGACTTCTAACACGGGGATCCTGCAAAATCAGAAACCAACCAACACTTAAAGAATAGAACTTGCCAAAATACGTTACTATTTGCATTGTGCTTAAAGAGAAGTGTAGTTTTTCAATCTTCCACTTATATATACATATATACATATACATATATACATATATATATATATATATATATATATATATGTGTGTGTGTGTGTGTGTGTGTGTATAACTTATTACCCTAACCCTAAAAGAGAAAGTTAAAAAGTGTGAACTTTGGGTAAGGAGCTAAGAAGTAGCAAAGAACAATGAAAGTAGACCTACCACTCCATCCCACTATTGGCTATCTACCCAATAAAAAAGGAAACTTTCCATCAAAAACACACTTTGAACTTGATGTTTATTGCACCACAATTCACAATTGCAAAGATGTGAAATCAACTCAAGTATCCATCAATCTATGAGTGGATTAATAAAATGTGGTAGACATATACCATGGAGTAGTACTCAGTCATAAAATAGATAAATTAATACCTTTTGCAACAATCTAGAGACCATTCTCCTAAGTGAAGTTATCTCAAGAATTGAAAAACAAACACCACATGTACTCACTATTAAATTGGAACTAACCGATGAGCAGGCATGTGCACAGAGGGAAGTCAAACTCAGTGGAAATCAACCAGGGGGGAGAAGGGAGGCGGGGAGAGGCAAAAATCTACCTAATGGGTATAAGGAACACTATTTGAGTGATAGGCACACCTACACCAAGAACTCAAGCACTACAAAAGCAATCCATGTAAACTGAAGTACCTGTGTCCCCTTCATATTTTGAAACTAAAAATAAAGGAGGGCAGGATTGGAGGCCATGAGATGTAATACTATACTTTTGTATAATAATCCAAAATCATAGTCACAATAATTAGAAAACTGCCAAGGGGCTTCACTAGGTTTATGTTTTTGTTTGTTGCTTTTTTAAAGTATTAAGAAATCCTGAGATCCAGCACTGAAAAACAATAGTCGCCTCCTGGTAGACACAGGTGCTTGGCATCTTCAATCTGTGAGGAGTCTGCCAAAATTGTATTTCAATGGTCCACCTCAAGACTGGGTCCATAATTTTTGTCCCTTCATAATAGCCAGGCTCAAGGAAAAAATGCTCAATTTTTATTTATTACATTACAGAATAAGACACATTTTCAACCATATGTAAAATTTACAAATTGTTTTCAAAAGCAATTAAGACAAACTCTTTTTTTTTTTTTTCGAGACAGAGCCTCAAGCTATCCCCCTGGGCAGAGTGCTGTAGCATCATAGCTCACAGCAGCCTCCAACTCCTGGGCTCAAACGAATCTCCTGCCTCAGCCTCCCAAGTAGCTGGGACACAGGCTGGCTATTTTTTGGTTGCAGCCATCATTGTTTTTTGGTGGGCCCAGGCTGGATTCGAACCCACCACCTTAGGTGTATGTGGCTGGCACCTTAGCCACTTGAGCCACAGGCGCTGAGCCAAGGCAAACATTTAATCAGTAAACTCTCTACTTATGCTAACACCTCCTACATACATTGTTCTTTTGTCTGACGGATCTCATTAAGACCAATATTCTGAATACCTAAAACAATTCATTTCTTCCTATTCCTCTCTCATCAGCCCTAAATATTGTGTTGCTATGTTTATTAGCTATACAAATACCCTTGTTAATTTTTAAATTATCCTATATTATACTTGTGTTTCCAAGGAATAACCCACTAAAAAACATGACACTTCTCAACAGTAAAAAGACTGTTCACATACCTCTGTAGTTGGGCTGGGAGACAACTTCTCTTCTTCTGACTGAGTGGGCATTTTCAGGCCTCCATATTTTTTCCAATAAAGCCAACAAATTGCACATAATCTACACTGCATATTAGGCGGGCCCCAAGAATACCACTGGTGCGACTGTGTAGCTAAAGATGAAAAAAAAATAAGAAAAAGCAAAGAATACTACTTGTAATTTGTAACATCAATATAATCAAATGTTAAATAAAAAAATATACAATCAAATGTTTAAAATATATTCCAAAGCCATCTTTATGGCCATTGTATAAAATACAATGTTATTTTTCTTTTCCTAGCTTTCAAATCAAACATGATAGTATATACCTGCATTTTTCAATACTCAGAATTCACTAAACCATTTATTTCTATTATATATCAAATACCTGTGGTACCTATTAAAAAAAGTTCTAAGGTGAACCATCTTATGCGCTGTGATGCTAAGCAGTTTTTTTGTTTATTTTTGTTTTTAGAGAGAGTCTCACTTTATGGCCCTCAGTAGAGTGCGATGGCATCACAGCTCACAGCAATCTCCAGCTCTTGGGTTTAAGTGATTCTCTTGCCTCAGCCTCCAGAGTATCTGGGACTACAGGCAACCACCACAACGTCCAGCTATTTTTTTCGTTGCAGTTTGGTCGGGGCAGGGTTTTAACTCGTCACCCTCAGTATGTGGGGCCAGGGCCCTACTTACTGAGCTATAGGCACCGCCCAGCAGTTTCTGTTAATTAAAAATATCCTATATAAAAATACTCTCTTGGCTCGGCACATGTAGCACCAGCCATGTACACGAAGGGTGGTGGGTTCGAAATCGGCCTGGGCCAGTTAAACAACAATGACAACTGCAAGAAAAACAGCTGGGCATTGTGGCAGGTGCCTCTAGTCCCAGATACTTGGAAGGCTGAGGCAAGAGAATCTTTAAGCCCAAGAGTTTTAGGTTGCTGTGAGCTGAGATGCCACAGCACTCTACTGAGGGCAACGTAGTGAGACTCTGTCTCAAAAAAAAAAAATACTCTACAGAAATGTATATAATAAACATTTCTGAAAATAAGAGCTCAGAAGGATATTATTATCATTATTTGTGTTTAAAATCTGAATCCAAGGCCAGGCGCACTGGCTCACATCTGTAAATCCCAGCACTCTGGGAGATCAAGGCAGGTGAACTGCCTGACCTCATGGGTTGGAGACCAGCCCAAGCAAGAGTGAGATCCTGTCTTTAAAAAAACAGCTGGGCATTGTGGCGGGAGCCTGTAGTCCCAGCTACTTGGGAAGCTGAGGCAAGAGAATCACTTCAGTTCAAGAGTTAGAGGTTGCTGTGAGCTATGATGCCACGACACACTACTGAGGGTGACAAAGTTAAGACTCTACCTCCAAAAACAAAATACAAAAAACCCATCTGAATCCAGGCTTCCAAACCTATGGTTCAAAATATCCCCTCCTCCTGGAGTTTATTTCAGGTGTTTAACAGAGGGACCCTAATTAGATTCCTGATAAAGCCAGGAATCTAATAAAAACAGGTAATCGGTTTCCATTCCTTTATTTTAAACAAAAGACAGACTATTTATTTTAATGTCTCTCTTTAAAAATGTAATACCTTTTAAAAACATAAATCCGGCTTGGTGCCTGTGGCTCAAGTGGCTAAGGTGTTAGCTACATACACCTAAAGTGGCGGGTTCAAATCCAGCCCAGGCCCAACAAACAACAACGGCTGCAACGAAAAAATAGCCGGGCGTTGTGGTGGGTCCCAGCTACTTGGGAGGCTGAGGCAGGAGACTCGCTTGAGCCCAGGAGTTGGAGGTTGCTGTGAGCTGTGATGCCAGAACACTCTACCCAAGGGGACAGCTTGAGGCTCTGTCTCAAAAAATAAAAATAAAAATAAAAATCCATACCAAGTGAGCATGTGCAGTTGATATCACATGCCTAACACCTAGAACTCAGTTGATTAAATACTTGTAGGCTGGACACTGTAAGCCTGTGTTAGTTTTTGTTTTGTAAGTTCAACTACTGACATATGACTTGTAAAGCATACCCACAATAGATCCAAAGTTTTCTTTTTTTTTTTTTTTTTTTTTTTTTTAGACAGAGCCTCAAGCTGTCCCCCTGGGTAGAGTGCTGTGGCATTACAGCTCACAGCAACCTCCAACTCCTGGGCTCAAGCGAGTCTCTTGCCTCCGCCTCCCAAGTAGCTG
>CAUYTI010075648.1:0-12559 GCA_963575145.1 Galago senegalensis | reverse complement strand
GATTTACTTTTTCTTTTTTTTTTTTGAGACAGAGCCTCAAGCTATCCCCCTGGGTAGAGTGCCATGGCATCACGCTCACAGCAACCTCCAACTCCTGGGCTCAAGTGAGTCTCCTGCCTCCGCCTCCCAAGTAGCTGGGACCACAGGCGCCCGCCACAACACCTGGCTATTTTTTGGTTGCAGCCGTCATTGTTGTTTGGCAGGTCCAGGCTGGGGATTCGAACCTGCCACCTTAGGTGTACGTGGCTGGTGCCTTAGCTGGTTGAGCTATAGGCGCCGAGCCAAGAGATTTACTTTTTGAAAACAAAATTTTAAAAATATACACATAACGTATATAGTCAAAAATTGGGAAGGGTCTGAGATTTTATCCCGTTTGCAATCTGATAAATTAACCTGCTAAAGTTACATGAATGCTGGCAGAAAACAGGACACTTTGCAGGGAGAGACAAAGAACCTCACAACTCACCACAGAGCAAGCAGTTAACCTCAGCAAGAGTGGAAGTGAAATCAGGGACATGTTAATCCAAGTTTATGGAGAGAATGCCATGAAGAAATTGGCCACAAACAAATGGATGAAATGTTTTTTTCTGAGGGAAGGTAATATGTCACTGATGAAGAGGGGTCAGAGTGGCCAGTAAAGAGCAGAACTGATGAAAACAATGCAGAAGTTCATTGAATTCACAATTGTCAGCTGACTGGGAGAAGCATAGCAAATCAAATAAAGATCAATAGGGAAACAGGAAAATTTTTTAATTTTTTTTGAGACAGAGTCTTACTATGTCACCCTCAGTAGAGTGTTGTGGCGTCACAGCTCATAGCAACCTCAAACTCTTGGGCTTATGTGATTCTCCTGCCTCAGTCTCCTGAGTAGCTGGGACTACAAGTGCCCACCATAACACCTTGTTATTTTTGTTGTTGTTATAGTTGTCATTGTGGTTTAGCAGGCCCGAGCCAGATTCGAACCCATCACCCTCAGGGTATGTGGCTGGCGCTGTAACCACTGTGCTACAGGCACCAAGCCCAGTTAGGAAATCTTATTTTTTTGTTTTTTTGCAGTTTTTGGCTGGGCTGGGTTTGAACCCACCACCTCTGGCATATAGAGTCAGCACCCTACTCCTTTGAGACACAGGCACTGCCCCAGGAAAATCTTAATGGAAAATCTTGGCCAATAACTCATGGCTCTTGTATTACAACAGTGCACCAGCCCACACTGCACTCTCTGTGAGGGAGTTTTTAGCCAGTAAAGAAATAACTGTATTGGAGCACCCTCCCTACTCACACGATCTGGCCCTCAGTGACTTTTTCTTTACCCACAGATAAAGGAAATACTGAAAGGAAGACATTTTGATGGCATTCAGGACATTAAGGGTAATACAGCAATAGCTTTGGTGGCCATTCCAGAAAAAGAATTCTAAAATTGCTTTGAAAGTTGGACTAGGTGCTGGCATCAGTATGTAGCCTCTAAGGGAGTACTTTAAAGGTGATTGTAGTGATATTCAGCAAAGAGGCTTGTCGCACTTGTTCTAAGTGAGCTCACAAACTTGTCAGGCCTTGTATATATAGATGAAATTTAAAGGCTAATAACAGTAACTTCCCATGCTTTGCAGCTTTCCCCCTAAGCTGTATGCAGAATGTATCTATTGGTTATCAGTCTTTAGTCTGGGTCTGGTGCCACCTAACTCTGCCTGAGTAAAGGTCACTATGATCACAAATTGCAGGGTTCATATCTAGTCCACTATGGGCTCCATAGACCACTATCTGTAAGAACATGTTAATTGCTAGGAGAAGTCCAAGCAAGAGTGAAACAAGAATGAATCAGCATAACTTATCTTCCACTACTGTAAAAAACAACTCTGGTTGTCCTATGGGCACTTGTATTACTGAAGGGGGATTTGTAATATTCCCGGACATGGGAACTAGACCCATTCCTATTGTCTTTAGCCCTGGAGTGAGCCTTCCTTTATTTGAGTTTGTCCTAGCTCAGTTTCACACTGAAGTCAATTTTAAGCCTGTGCTTTGCAAGCATGAATTGAAAGTGGGGGGTGAACGGGTTGGCTTTGGCACCTGGATAACAAAGTATCCCAGGAACAAGCTTTCATTCATCAACAGAATACACTGGATTTCTGTCTTGCAGTTTGGGGTGGGCCAGAAGGAGCCATGATCGGCCTGTAGAGGGATGAATTAGCATCCTGTTAGAAAGGTGCGGGGCCCCTCCCAAGTCACTTCAAATGCCCTCTGTTTTTATAGCAGCCATGACCCATATTTTTAAACTTTTTATTTAGGTATAAATTCATACAGAAAAACACATAAACTTCAAGTGTGCTGCTCAATTAATTTTTATAAAGTGAAAACACGTTTGTGTAACCCGGCACAAAGATTAGGAAAAAGAGTATGACCTGAATGCCAGCGACCCCTTCCAGTCACTGCCTCCCTCTCCTAGGTAGCCATCCTGATTAGTTTTGACTGTTTTTTTTTTTAACTTTTATAAGTGGAATTCTACATAATACACTCTTCTAGGTATGACTTCTTTTGCACCAAGTTATATATGTAATCATTCATGTTGGTTGTGTATGACTGGAAATTGTTCATTTTCATTGCTATAGAGCAGTGAGTCTCAACTGGGGGTGATTTAGAATGCCTGGAGATATTTTTCTAGTTGTCTACAATGCAGGGAAGTGGGATAGCTGCTATTGTCCTAATGTACAATACTGCCCTCTGTAGCAAAAAATTAAAAGGCCCCAAATGTCAATAGAGCCAAGGTTGAGAAAGAATTCTGTGTAGCATTCCTCATCATGGGACTACACCACAGTTTATCTGTCTGTGTATTTCTTAGAGCCTCAACTGGACAGTCATAAACATACAGGTCATCCCTGGCTTTGAAATTCTTGAAACTATGCTTATTACAGTCTTGTCAGAATGAAGAAGGTGTGGTTGGCTCGTGCCTGTAATTCTAGCACTTTGGGAGGCCAAGGCTGGAGGATCACATGAGGCCAGGAGTTTGAGATCAACCTGGGCAAGAAGGAGATCCCATCTCTACAAAAACTTTGAAAAAAGTTAGCAGAGCATGGCGATGTGTCCCTGTAGTCCTTGCTACTGGGGGTGATGAGACTGGAGGATCGCTCAAGCCCAGGGCTTAGAGTTTGCAATGAGCTATAATTGGGTTTCAGCCTGGATGACTGAGCAAGATTTTGTCTTAACAATGACAATAACAAAATGTACCAAAGCAGAGGAATTTTTATATTTAGAATGACTATTAGAGTAAAATATATTATTATGTATCCTCTTGGTCATAGACAAAAATTGTACATTTTGGAACCACTACGAAAATTTGAAGAGTTTCTAAGTGAGAGAATAAAATGGGCTAACTCAAGATTTTCATCAAAGAATGAAAAGACTTGGTGGTGCCTGTAGCTCAGTGGGTAGGGCGCTGGCCACATACACCAAGGCTGGTGGGTTCAAACCTGGCCCAGGCCCGCTAAACAATAACAACAAGTGCAACAACAACAACAAAAAGTGGTTGGGTGTTGTGGTGGTGCCTGTAATCCCAGCTACTTGGGAGGCTGAGGCAAGAGAATTGTTTAAGTTCAAGAAGGTGAGGTTGGTGTGAGCTGTGACGCCACAGTACTCTAACCCAAGGAGACAGCTTGAGACTCTGTCTCAAAAAAAAAGGGGGGGGAATCAAAAGACTCATCTTTAAAACAGCTTTATTGAAGAATAATTTTCATATCATAAAATGCAGCCACTTTATACAAGGTAGGGTCCTGGCTGGGTGCTGTGGCTCACACCTGTAATCTTAGCCTGGCCTGGGAGGCCAAGGCTGGTGGATAACCTGAGCTCAGGAGTTCGAAACCAGCCTGAGCAGGAGTGAGATCCTGTCTCTAAAAATAGCTGGGTGTTGTGAGGGGTGCCTGTAGTCCCAGCTACTTGGGAGGCTGAGGTAAGAGAATTGTTTAAGCCCAAGAGTTTGAGGTTGCTGCGAGCTATAACATCACCGCACTCTACTGAGGGTGAGAAAGCGAGACTCTGTCTCAAAAACAAACAAACAAAAGAGTCCTAATAAATTTACGGAGTTGTGAAACCATTTCCACAATTTAATTCTAGCATATTTTCATTACACTGAAAAGATTCCTGGTGCCCATTTACAATCCTTCCTATTCATATCCCAACTTGAAGGAAATCACCAGTTTATCACAGATAATCACAGATGAGTTTCTGTCTACAGGTATTTTCCTGTTTTGTATAATCCCTATAAATGGAATAATAAACTGTGTCATCTTTTGTGTTGTCTCTTTCACTTAGCATAATGTTTTCAAGGTTCATCCGTGTTATAGCTGGTATCAGTTCTCCATGCCTTCTTATGGTTGACCAGGATTACATTATACAGATATGCCACCTTTTTTATCCATTCACAGGCTGATAGACTTTTGAGTTGTCTCCAGTTGGGGGGCTGCTGTCATGAAGAATGGACACAACAGACTCTGAAGCACAAGTGATCTAAATGGCTTACACAAGGAAGCTTTAGAAGAAAGGACATTATTGGGCCTCATGCTCTCTGTCCTTTTCAGGAATAGTTCGAACAATTGAAAACAGAATAGAAGGCTCAGTGCTTGTGGCTCAAGTGGCTAAGGCGCCAGCCACATACACCTAAGGTGGCAGGTTCGAATCCAGCCCAGGCCCACCAAAAACAACAATAACGGCTGCAACCAAAAAATAGCCAGGCATTGTGGCGGGTGCCTGTGGTCCCAGCTACTTGGGAGGCTGAGGCAGGAGACTCTCTTGAGCTCAGGAGTTGGAGGTTGCTGTGAGCTGTGATGCCACAGAGCTCTACCCAGGGGGATAGCTTGAGGCTCTGTCGCGACAAAAAAAAAAGAAAGAAAACAGAATAGAAAGGGGGAAAGACAAGAAGGACACAGGAATGTTAGACTTCTAGGGAAAAGAGACGTCTAACACTTACCTGGACAGAGCCTACTGTTGTTAAAGACATTTTATAACCAAGTATGCTAAGCTATAAGGCAGCAAAGCTTTGCCCGAACGGAAGGAAAATAACTGTTTGGTTGCAGTAAAAGAAGTCATTAAGCTGTGTCATTTAAGTAGTTGTATGATGAAATAAATCATTACCCAAAAGGACAGACTGTTGCAGGAATAGATCTATGTTATGGGACCAGCATATCCATCATTAAAGGATGGAGTAAAGGAGGGGATGCTCTCAAAGTCAGGGCTTGTAACCTCTAGTTTTCTAAGTGCCACATGCCAGAGAAGCAAGAAATGCTTTAGATCCTAAAGCATTCTGTGCGGATGGGAGGGCTCACTGCTGATGAAGAGTCAAATCCCTGAGGCCACAAGTGTGGGGAGTTGAGAGCCAGCCGAACTACCTAGAGGCAGAATTGCATCTGCAGGAGCTGAATTTGTGCCAAACACCAGTGGCCTGAAGTGGCCCAAAGGGAGCGAGTCCCTGACCCTTTCCATCGTTCACTGAGGGTGTTCAAACGATGGGAACCTGTTCTTTAACCATGTGGGATCACGTGGCTTCAAGGAACAAAAGATGTGCATTTTCTGGACCAGAATAATTATATGTAGGTATGTGAAGGGTTAGGGGGAGAAAGGAGACAGTGTTTTAAAAACTATACTCTAGGCTTGGGGCCTGTAGCTCAGGGGTTAGGGCACTGGCCAGATGCACTGGGGCTGGTGGGTTTGAACCTGGCCGGGGCCTGCTAAACAACAATGATAACAACAACAACAAAAAAACAATAGCCAGGCATTGTGGTGGGTGCCTGTAGTGCCAGCTACTGGGAGGCTGAGGCAAGAGAATCACTTAAGCCCAAGAGTTTGAGGTTGCTGTGAGCTGTGACGCCACAGCACTCTACCGAGAGTGACATGATGTGACTCTGTCTCAAAAAAAAAACACTCTATACGGACCAGCACTTTGTCTTTTCCCTACTCCGTCCTTCCAAGGGATAACTTTTTCTATAGCTAAATAAAATTATTAACGTGGTAGTTAAATATTTCATTTGCAAAAGAATAAATAAGAAACATTTCACGTTATAAGAAGGAACCTGTGTCTCAAAGTTTTGTGTATATAACTTACATTCAATAGGGCAAAACTGTTCTAAAAACTAAAGTAAAGCCAACTTCTATCATAATAAATCCCTTCCTCCCATTTTACTAGGAAGTATACTAAACTACACAGGAAGAAGAAGCCCACAACCTCGGCAACTCTAATGTTTGCCAGGCTTGTTGGGCCAGTGCCCACTTCTGCCTGCCCACAGTGCAGAAGATGGTAATGTCTCAAGGAAAAACCTAAAGAAAGCCATGTGTGAAGTATTGACACAGCCTGGCCTCCTCATTGGTAGTCGGTTCTTTATTTGTATTCTTGATTGAACTCTTGTGAATCGAATGGGTTGTTATAGATGGAGAGTTAAGTGGCACTACCTTCCCATTCAATAAGCTTTCAGATTTTTGAGTTCCCAGCAGAGGTGGGTTGGCTATTCTATTTACTGACCATAAGTAATATGACATCTTGCACAACCGACCACCCAGTTGCATTGCTGCACCTGAACGAATTATTTGTCATGAGGTTTTATCCTCAGCATTTTATGTAGCCAGTGTATTTGGGTAAATATCAGTGTGTACATAATTATTCAGACTTGTCTTCTAAATGCAGAAAAACATGCAATCTATGTGAATAACAGAGGAAGAAATTCAAGTTTAATATTGAAAATGTTATCCATGCTTCTTTGTTGTTGTTTTTGTTTGTTTGTTGAGAGAGAGTCTTGCTCTGTTGCTGGACTAGAGTGCCATGGCCTTATACCACCACACCTGGCTAATCTTTCTATTTTTGCTAGAGATGGGGTCTCATGTTGCTCCGGCTGGTCTCAAACTCCTGAGCCCAAGCATCCCCCCTGCCTCAGTCTCCCAGAGTGCTAGGATCATAGGCATGAGCCACTGTGTCCAGCCAATGATTTCATGACTGATATTTTTATCTTGTTCATTCAGTGAAATTCAGACTTACATTTTTTATCCCAGATCAACAAATGCTCTATGCTCTAAAGTAAGAAAGTAAGGAAGAAAGGAAGAGAGAGACAAAGAGAGGGGAGAGGGATTGGGGGAGAGAGGAAAAGTAACAAAAAAGAAAGAAGGAAAAGAGAACAGGAGGAGGCTTGGCGCCTGTGGCTCAGGTGGCTAAGGCACCAACACTTACACCTAAGGTGGCAGGTTTGAATCCAGCTTGGGCCTGCTAAACAATAATGATGGCTGCAACCAAAAAATAGCTGGGCATTGTGGCAGGTACCTGTGGTCCCAGCTGCTTGGGAGGCGGAGGCAGGAGACTTGCTTGAGCCCAGGAGTTGGAGGTTGCTGTGAGCTGTGATGCCACAGCACTCTACCCAGGGGGACGCTTGAGGCTCTGTCTCAAAAAAAACAAACAAACAAACAAACAAAAAAAAAACGAATAGGAGGAAAGGCCACACAAAACTGAAACTTTGTTCACTTGATCCAGGTTTCCAGTTTAATAGTTAGCTTTAAACAAGATCTCTGCTTAGATTTTGCTAGGTTGGCTCAATCTTGGAAGTCTACAGAAGAGCAAAGGGTAAGGCCCAGCTCTCCCACCTCCACCCCAGTCTGGTGGACACAAACCAACATGGGAACAGCTTGTGAGGCAGGTTCGCAGCACCTCATCAGCACAGCCTGGAAGCTGAGTTTTCCAGTTGAGCCAGAAAGTCCTCTGTTTTTTGGCAGTTTTATGAAGTAACATTCAAATAAGGCATCATTAAAAATATATACTCTGGCTGGGCACAATGGATCATGCCTCTAATCCTAGCACTCTGGGAAGCCAAAGCAGGAGGATTGCTTGAGGCCAGGAGTTCCAGCCCAGCCCAGCCTGAGCAAGATCAAGATCCCATCTCTACTGAAAACAGAAAAACTAGCTGAGCATTCTATCAGATGCCTGTAGTCCCAGCTACTTGCGAGGCTGAGTTAGGAGGATGGCTTGAGCCCAGGAGATTGAGTTTGCTGTGAGCTGTGATGATGCCACTGCACTCCAGCC
Organism: Galago senegalensis; assembly: GCA_963575145.1. Lineage (NCBI taxonomy): Eukaryota > Metazoa > Chordata > Mammalia > Primates > Galagidae > Galago > Galago senegalensis. Next base: position 4,518 of record CAUYTI010075648.1, on the reverse strand, counting down.
TTGGTGACAGAACAAGACTCTGTCTCTAAAACAACAACAACAAAACCCACATGTACTTTGAGAGGTTTTCCTATCATTATTAAACCACCTGCCATCCAAAGGAGTTTTTCTCCATTCGTGAGTTGGAGCATTAAGATTAAGTCCTTGAAATGGATGGTGCACATAAGATAATCACACACAATTATTTATGTTAGAGGAAACTTATGAGGCTTGGCATCTAAGAAGATGTTTGAAAGAGAAGAAGTATTCACCCCAAACGACCATGAAATGGTAAAGAAACTTTGCAACCTAGGGCCAAGCCACTGCATGCAGTGAGAGTCCTGCTGAGGGCATAATGCGCTGAACAGGAAAGTGTAGGTGGCCTGAGGCTTCCTTCATCCTCTTCACATAGATAAGCGGAAGGGGCTGGGGGTAGGAAGAAGAAGGTCCATTTAGGAAAAGGAGCGATTTGAGGCATTCCAGGGTGGGAGCCAAACCACTAAAAGTGAAGCATCAGAAAGACTATTCCCCATCCAGGGAATGGGATAGAGCACCAGGAGATCTGAAAGCTTAAAATCTGTTCGTGCTTTCCCTACAGATTCTGAGGGTAGAGCGGAGTATTCCCGGTTGCTTCTTTGCAAACTACGTGAGTTCACAGGTCCTTCTTAAAATACGAGTTCAACAGTGAGGCCCTTGTGTGCGTCCTGTGGAATATGCCTCACCTTCACCCTCTCCCCATCACTGGATGGGAACCCAAGAGAGCTTGAGGGTGTGAATTCGCATTGGTGTGCAGCGTTGCTGCCCGGCAATCCTGCCTGATTGTAGTTGGAAACATTTTGTCCTTGGTGTGGATTCGTGAAGGTTTTTCTTAATCCTAGTCCTTTCCCTCAGGAGCTAGGTTTTTGGCTGGGTTGGCTGGATAATCACTGCAGGAGCATCTTTCTGCGTGTGTGAAAATGGCATTAGGTTCTATGATTAACTAGGTTATATGATTAACTTTAACATGACAAAAGTGTGCTGTCATTCCAGTGGTAGTTGCAAAGGTGGCTGTCATCCCAGCCTGCTAATGCTCGGTGTGAGTCCTCAGGGCACAGCTGATGTGTGCTCATTACAGGTCTTGTGCATGGTGTGACTCATGCAACACACAGGCAGCTGCCTCAGGATGTCCACCAAGTCCTTGAACCATAGGGATTATTTGCTTTGCCTGTTTTTGAATTTTAGATGGACGGGATCATGCCATATGTACTCTTTGGTGTACAGACACCTTCTTCCCGCATTGTGTCGGTAAGATCCATCCTTATTGTTGTGTGAACCCATCCTTTGTTCATTTTCATTACTGTATAGTATTCCATTATTTAAAGACAACCCATTGCATTTACCCAGACTACTGTTGATTGATAGCTAGGTGTCTTTCCATATTTATAGCAACTCTGTGAGGTAAGTGCTATTATTTAGTCCATTTTGCAGATGGGGAGACCAAGCCTGCATGCCTTTAGAATCCATTTACTCAAGTCTATAGGTCATTTTGTGGTTGAGCCAGGCCTTGAGCCCAGGCAGCCCAGCTCTCTCTGTACTCACTCAATGTCTGAGCACATGGGGAAGCAGTTCTTTGATCTGTCTCTAACAGAGTCTTTTCTCCCTCTAAAGGATTCAAATGGGAGGCTGTGGGAGTGAGACCAGGAGACAAATCCAAGTCACCAGGCTATGCAAGGATTCATCCCTCTCCCTGGGACTAGTGCTTTATTCCCAGGTCAGTTTTTCTGTGCCAGGTGGTCTGTTAGTTCACCTGAACCCTTGGCAAATCCTCTGTCGGCTCATGCTGGACCTCCCATTTCAGAAGTGCATTTGAAGGCAGGATGACTCCTGTGAGGAAAGTGTAGCATGTTTTTGTGTTAGGGTAGCCTTGGTCTTAACTGTTCAGGCTCAAGTTCTGTAGTGTGGCAAAGGAGGGAAAATGAGAACTGGTTTTTGTTTTGTTTTGTTTCTCCTGTATTGAGGAATTTTTTCCTATATGGAAAATTATTTTTAATGTTTGTAGGGAAAGAGTATCAACTCATAGTTTATGTTTTTTAGGACATTTTCATGAAGGCATGCTTCTTTACATCCCTTCCTGAGAAGCATTCAGGTGGAGGCTACAGATCCGCATTAAAAAGAAAGATCGGCTTCCTAGCCTGGAGTCAGAAACCCAGGACCAGGAAGTTTATGAGAGGTCAGTTCTTGGCCTCTTCCTGGACAGAAACGGAATGTTATAAGTAGGGTCACCTACTGCCGAATTCCACTGTCAGTAGGATATGAGATGTCCTGATTCTGTATCTTTCCCTGACCATCGCAGACCTGGATTTACCAATATGTGACCTTTGGGGTGATGACTAGTGGGGAGGTCTCCACCTCCCCCTCTCAGACACTAAAAGGCAAATCATGCACTTTGATTCCTGCCCTGGAAAATAAGTAATACTGGCAGTCTTTGAACCTAGATGAAAGATATTTTTTTCAATGACAAAGGTGTTTATGCATATATGTACGAATAGATTTAAAAGAATTTCTTTTCCCTAAGGGAAACGTTAGGGAAATGTTATAAACGTTAAATGTGCAGCCTGTCCTCTGCAAAACTTTGTTCTTTTTCCCCAGATATTCCTTTCCACTGTGGAATCTGTGAGCTGTGCTAGCCAGGAGGAGAGTGGCAGTTTTCCAAAAAAAAAAAAAAGAAGAAGAAGCTGTGCTTTTACTCATTGGTTAATAGAGGGGGAGGGTGCAGCTAATTAGGAATGTCTGAATCCTGTCATTCTGGAGTCTGAAATTGCCTTCTCTTGCCCTCAATGTCTTCCTATGGCTGTCCCCAGGTCCTACCCCTTCTCAGGCTTCTGTGTCCCATTCAGTCACCTCTTAGCCAATAAGCCAGCTCGTAACTAATCTCCAGGTAATGTGTGAAAGCTAAATGTTCTTAATATAGGATATTAGGTCTTGGGGAAAAATTATCTAAGCTTTGAAAATTTATTACACCTACAATTTCACAACTGGTTGTAACACTATGGATTTTTGAGGCAGCACATGCTGTTCTCCCATATTGCAATTGCTTTTAGCAGCTAACAGTTTGGAAACCAAACCTTTGAACTATCCCTTCCCATTGACATCAGAAAACAGGGACATGCCTCTAAAAGGATTCATAAAGAAAGAATTTTGTTAATGGAATATAAATAGGAACGAGGCACAGAGAGAAACATCTTCAGTGTTCAGACGGCCCACACATGTAATACACACAGGTCAGGGCGTCTTAGCTAAGCAGTAAACCCTCAGTTGGATGCTAGATAAAATATTGTAATCCCGTTAAATTTGAACTTCAGAAAAACAGCAATTAGTGTTCTGATATAACTATGTCCCAAGTACATGGGGCATGCTGTATTTTTATGTATTAAATCTGGCAATTCTAACAAGGTTTTCAGTATGTTTTTAGTACAGTTTAAATAACTCACATTTGCTGAGTACTTTCAGCATGGTGTTTACACTCAGGGGCGGCTGCTGGTGGCTCATGTCTATAATCCTAGCACTCTGGGAGGCTGAGGCAGGTGGATTGCTTGAGCTTAGGAGTTCCAGACTAACCTGAGCAAGAGCCAGACCCTATCTCTACAGAAAAACTCTCCAGGTATCCTGGCAGTGGCTCTAGTCCTAGCTACTTGGGAGGCTGAGTCAAGAGGATTGCTCAAGCCCAGGAGTTTGAGGTTGCTGTGAGCTATGAAGTCGTAGCACTCTGCCTAGGGCGACTGAGTGAGACTCTGTCTTGAAAAAAAAGAAGAGATTTTGAAAGACAAATATTGAGTGATCTAACTCATGTGGAATCTAAAAAAGCTGATCTCGCAGAAATAGAGAGTAGAACAGGGGTTACTAGAGGTTGCAGTGGGGAAAAGGGACAGGAGGATGGGGACACATTGGTCATGAGGTAAAAAAGTTATGGTTAGATAGAAGGAATAATTCCTGGTGTTCCACTGCTCAGTAGAGTGACTATACTTAACAATAATATGTTGTGTATTTCAAAATCACTTGAAGAGAGGATTTTGAATGTTCTCACCACAAGGAAATGATGAAAGTTTGAGGTGATGGATTTTCTAATTACCCTCATTTGATCATTACACAATGTACACATGTATTGAGACATCACACTGTACCCCAGAATTATGTACAATTATTATGGGTCAGTTAAAAATAAAACTTTTTAAAGAAGAATCAAGAAAAAGAAATTTGATTTTGAGACAGAGTCTCACTCTACTGCCCAGGCTGGAGTGCTGTGGCATCAGCCTAGCTCATAGCAACCTCAAACTCCTGGGTTCAAGACAACCTTCTGCCTCTGCTTCTTGAGTAGCTGGGACTAAAGGCACCAGCTCTATTTTCAGTAGAGTCAGGGTCTCACTCTTGCTCAGGTTGGTCTGGAACTCCTAAGCCCAAGCAATCCCCCCACCTCTGCCTCATAGAGTACTAGGATTATGGTGTGAGCCACTGCTCCTGGTTAGAAAGAATTTTTTTTTAATTATTATTATTATTATTATT
>CAUYTI010075646.1:0-26745 GCA_963575145.1 Galago senegalensis | reverse complement strand
TATGAGTACACTTTTCATTGGTGGTTGGTGATTTCATTAGTAAAGGAGGAAGTAAAGGAGGATTTGCATTGGTAGCTGATGATTTCACTAGTAAAGGTGAATTTGGATTGGTACAGGTGAGGGGTGGGGGGTCTCTTAACCGGGGGGCTAGAGTTGGTGTAACCTGGTTACCTGTATTTCAAGGTAATATAAATTTACTGTTTATTATAGCAGTTATTTGCCTAAGGTGACTCAGTTTACAGCGCAGTGGCTGTGTAACCTGGGGTGGGGGAAGGCAGCAGGGAGTGGTCCTGCAGGTTTCACTGGCGGGAAGGCTATGCGATAAACAGCTAGGAATGGGGCTTGTACTGTGGCTTGTGCTGTAAACAACAAAATGGAACTAGTTTGGCTCTCACACTATCATTCAGTATAAGGTTATTTAGCTTCCATGTTTTTGTATGATTCTGCAGATTCTTGCTGTTACTGAGTTCAACTTTTATTCCATGAGGTCCGAGAACATGCATGGAATTATTTCTGTTCTTTTAAATTTGCTGAGGTTAGACTTGTGACCTAAGATGTGGTTGATTTTGGAGTATGTTCCGTGGGCTGATGAGAACAGTGTGTATTCAGTTTTGTTAGGATGAAATGTTCTGTAGATGTCTGTTAAATCCATATGTTGAGTGGTTAAGTTTAAGTCTAAAATTCCTTTGCTTAGCTGCTTCTTGGAGGATCTACCCAACACTGCCAAATCTCTGACAATTATGATGCTGGAGGAAATCAAGTTGCTCATGTCTGTTATTGTCTCTCTTATGAATTGAGGCGCATTCTGGTTGGGTGCTTCACATGTAGCTCGGACCACAGGTGCCTACCTGAATGCCCAACTAGGTTTTCTATTTTTAGTAGAGATGTGGTTTCACTCTTGCTGAGGCTGGTCTAGAACCCCTGGGCTCAGGTAGTCCACCCACCTTAGTCTCCCAGAGTGGTAGGATTACCAGTGTGAGCTACCTCACCTGGCCCAAGTTGAAATCTTTCTTTCTTTCTTTTCTTTTTTTTTGGACAGAGTCTCATTCAGTAGAGTGCTGAGGTGTTATAGCTCACAGCAACCTCAAACTCTTAGGCTCAAGTGATTCTCTTGCCTCAGCCTCCTGAGTAGCTAGGACTACAGGCATCTGCCACAATACCAGCTCTTCTTAGAGACAAGGTCTTGCACTTGCTCAGGCTGGTCTGGAACTTGTGAGCTAAGGCAGTCCACCTGCCTTGGCCTCCCAGAGTGCTTAGGATGACAGACATGAGCTACTACGACCAGCCCAGGTTGCAGTATTTCTGAAATAAGGCTCCCTTAAAATGGATTACTACAGTGCTCATTCACACAAGAGAGTTCATACATGTCGTAAAAAGGCAAATACAGGATTTCATGGTAGCTTTTGTTTTTTGCATTTTTTGGCCAGGGCCAGGTTTGAACATACCACTTCCTGTGGGCCGGCACCCTTCTCCTTTGAGCCACAGGCACTGCCCTATGGTACCTTTTTTTTATTTGATTAATTGCATAAAAGAAGGATAAATACATACATGCACAATCTGATTAACAAAATTCCTAGGTTCATTAGAATGTAAAATATAAAATGTCCTAAAGTAGATTCTGATCACCAGGCAAGTAAAATTGATTTTGTGTTAGCTTGGTTTTCCTTACCCTTCTTCAGTACTCCTAAGTAATACTCTTTCAGCCTTGACTTGGTACTTTTTATTTAGGAAGGGAAGGATCACCAGGTGAAAATACTTCCGTGGTGGTGGTGGGGGGGACTTTAAATACTTAGCTACCTCTTTACACATTTAAATCAGATTGACTTTAGCTGTTCTTAGAAAGGATTCCGTGTAGTTACCCAGAACAGTTACTCAAGTTTTGGTTTTCTTTTACATAGCTGTATTCAGAGATACTCTATGTGAGGTATGTTTAGAAAAAGAGAAACACACCTGGAATTTATATTCTTCCAAGTAATCTTTTGGTAATAGCAATCCCCAGGTGGTACTGGTACATTTGTTAATGGTGCCTCTATGGAGATGCTGCAGACAGAGTGCTGACATGTAGAGTGGTTTGGTCAGGTAAAGAGAATAGTGCCGTAGGCTTGGCACCTATAGTTCAACCGGCTAAGGCGCCAGCCACGTACACCTAAGGTGGCGGGTTCGAATCCCCAGCCCGGACCCGCCAAACAACAATGACGGCTGCAACCAAAAAATAGCTGGGTGTTGTGGTGGGTGCCTGTGGTCCCAGCTACTTGGGAGGCATAGGCAGGAGACTCGCTTGAGCCCAGGAGTTGGAGGTTGCTGTGAGCTGTAATGCCACGGCACTCTACCCAGGGGGACAGCTTGAGGCTCTGTCTCAAAAAAAAAAAAAAAAAGAGAATAGTGCTGTGGAGGTGGAGGGAGGCATCTGGGCCCATCCACTTATCCTTGCACATTTGAACATAGTAGTTGAGCAGATGACCCACACTGTCAAATTGTTTAAGCTTGGACTTGACCCATATGATAGAGTCTATTCTGAATTTCCCTTCTTGGTATTCAGTTCGCAGATTAGTTGATCCAGCTGTTGTTTGAACAAATATTGTTAGTAGGTAGTCTGAGTGTAAGCGATCTCTAATCAAGAAAGTTCCTTCTGGTGTCTCTTTTAATTTCTTTTTGGTTTCTTTAACAGTCATACTTCTGCAGTACTATCCTGCTGACACCACTCCAACCCCACCTCCTACACCCCCCACCCCCAGCCCTCACATCCCCATCCTTCACTGGTTCCACGTCCTTTCTGTGCCATTCTGGGAAGGCTGCAGGCACTGCAGAGTCATGGAATAAGTGTCATTGCAGCAAAGACAGGTGGCTGCCTGAGTTGGGGGCAGAGAGGGGCTCATGTCCTTCCTGGAAGTGAATGAGATCCCTCAAACGAGTTCCCTACTAGGTGCCAGAAATGCTGGCAGAGACGGAGGGAATAGGGAACTGCTTGGCAAACTGATGGCAAAGTACGTTGCAGACATGGTCACCCTTAGATCACCTCAGCCTCTGCCTCTGCACCCAGCAGCCTCCCCAGCAAACATGGGTGGAGCATTAGGAGGGCCCCAGGAGGGAATCTGCCTCAGGGAGGGAATCTGCCTCAGTTTCCTCTGTTGACATTTAATTTGGGAACAAGATGCCAGGGGATGTGACTGCCTCTGTGTTGATGGGCAGCCAGAATTCTCTGGGCAAAGGACAGACGAAAGCCTCAATGATGAGGCAACCACATCATTGCCTCAACATCCCCTGCCCAGGCTCCGGCATCCCTCTGGACTCTGTCATTCCCCATACCCAGGCAGCTGCTGGGTTTTACTCTGGTAGCACACCTGAAGACTTCTGAAGGCTGGGAAATTTAAGAACATAGAGCTGGTGTCTGGTGAAGGAGGGCCTTTTTGTTGTGTTATTAAGATGGGGGAAGAGTAGAAAGTAGAAGTATTCATGCAACAGAGGAAAAGGGGACTGAATTTCACAATGACTAACTCACTCCTACAATAATGGCATTAATCATTTCATGAAGGCAGAGCCTTAATGACCCAATCACATCCCAGAGACCTCACCTCTTAACACTGCTGCAGTGAAAACTGTGTTTCCAGCACATCAGCTTGTGAGAAACATATTCAATCCATAGCAATCATATATTGTATGATTCCGTTTATATAAAATGTTCACAATAGGCAAATCAATAGAGACAGAAAGTAGATTACTGGTTACATAAGACTGACTGGAAAGGATGTGGGGAATGATTGCTAATGGATACTACTGGCAGGATTTCTTTTTTGAGTGGTGAAAATGTCATAAAAGTGATTGTAGTGATGCTTGTACAACTGTACAAATATTGTTGGGTTGGTGTTTTCTGGTGGGGAGAGAAGGATGGCTTGGCCGAAGGTGCAAGCTTGCTCCTAGAATTGTATGAAAGCAAGAAACGACTACTACTCTGGGTGGCAGTAGTAGTAAAATGTCTTTATTACCGACATCTTTTATAATAAACTAATCCTGTACATCACATTGATCAATAATCCTAACATCCTCTATTCTTATCTTAAACTATAGAGAAGAAAGAAAATCCGGGAAAGTGAGATAACTATCTTAAGACTAACCTAAAGAAAGTAAGTCCAGGAAAGTAAGATAACCATCTTAAGACTAGCCTCAGGCTATTCTTCTCTAAAGACCCCAAACAACCCTACATTATCTGACTTCCATTGTCAAAAGTTAAAGGTCAGGATAAGCAGGGGAGTAAAACTTTTTTCTTTCATGTGCTCAGTTAAATTTCGGAGAAACAAGCTTAAATACTGTTTTCTCATGGTTTGGAGGCTCCTCACCCAATGATGGAGCATTCTTTTACTCACACAATTATAATGGAGTTTTTCTTTTCATGCACATCAACCTTTGAGTCATGTCCCCTACACAGATGGGCTATTTCAACCCTTATCTGGCAGGCTGACTTGACTGCACAGTTAGGGTTCCATGTCCTACATCTTGCCTGCAGGCCCCTGCCATGCTTTTCCAGGTCGCTTAGGCCTCAACAAAAATGCACAATACTCATGAATCTTTTTGCTCAGTTTCTGGAATTAAAAGAGCACATTTCATTTAATTAGTTTTATGTGGGAATTCATCCCACAAAATATACTAAAAACCATTGATTTATACATTTTGGGTGGATTCCTGACCTCAAATGATCCTCCCTTCTAGCCTCCCAAAGTGCTAAGATTATAGGCCCATGGCCTAATTGTATATTTTTTAAAAAAACCTATTTTTCTATCCTTTTTAGTTTTTAGGGCTTATAATATATAGCTTTAACTTAATACATAATATAACTTAACACTGATTCACATTTAGATAAAGCTAATGGAAACTTGAGTTCAGAAGAGTGAACACTAGTTGATCCGATCTAGAAACAGAAGGATGTTAGATAAAGGCCAGAGTTTATTATAATCTTCTTTAGTAATCTTTGTTCCTCAAATGCCTTAAGCACACTTCTGCCTTTTGGTCTTTTTCCTAACCATTCCTTCTTCCTAGAACAGGGGTCCTCAAACTTTTCAAACAGGAGGCCAGTTCACTGTCTCTCAGAGCGTTGGAGGAGGGCTGGACTGCGGGCCTCTGGACAAGTCGGCTGCTAAGCAGGACAGGCTATGGTGGCAAAAACACTCGTCGGGCCAGATAAATGTCCTAGGCAGGCTTCGTGTGGCCTGCCGGCTGTAGTTTGAGGATGCCTGTCCTAGAACATTCTTTTGTTACATACTCCATAATAACGTGGTTTTAGCTTTGAATTCTTTCTTTGCAATTCAAATGTTACCTTCTCAGGAGTTTTTCCATGTCATGGGGCTTAAAATAACCATTTCTTGCTCTGGATGCCTTTACTTTTATTCTGATTTATTTTTTCTCCATAGCACTATAGTTGTATATTGTTTGTCTGGATTCTCCTTTTTTTTTTTTTTGAGACTGAGTCTCAATCTGTCTCCCTCGGTAGGGGTGCTGTGGTGTCTTATCTCACAACAACCTCAAACTCTTGAGCTCAAGAGTTCCTTTTGCCTCAGCCTCCTGAGTAGCTGGAACTGTAGGCGCCAACCACAACTCCTGGCAGTATTCCCCTCTTTGTTGTGTTCACCTTTACATCCCTGCCTCCTTCAAAAATACCTGGTCGTTAATAACTGATGAATAAATACTGATTGAATAATTGAGTAAATATTGAATTATTGATATTCATTTGAATCTCTTTTGTATAGTTTGCATAGAAAAAAAAATCTAATCTACCTGATTACCAAAAACACACTATTAACTTACCTTTCAGTATGAAATTAAAATATATTTCTTTTTTGGGGGGGGTGGGGACAGTCTCACTTCGTTGCCCTTGGTAGAGTGCTGTAGCGTCATAGCTCACAGCAACCTCCAACTCTTGGGCTTAGGTGATTCTCTTGCCTCAGCCTCCAGAGTAGCTGGGACTACAGGCTCCCACAATGCCCAGCTATTTTTTGTTGCATTTTGGCTGGGGCCCAGTTTGAACCTACTACCCTCGGTATATGGGACCGGTGCCCTATTCACTGAGCCACAGGCACTGCCTTTAAAATGTATTTCTTATACTTCTGTATTTAACCATAGAATATTAGCAAAATCTTAGCACCTACTTTATGTTTATCTTTTAAAACACTTTCTGGTAGGCTTTTTATTCATGTATGAACAGAAATATCCTAGACTAATTGTTAGAGTGTAAACTAGTTGACAGGGGTTTTGAGAAAAATTTCCAAAGATTAAGATAGAAGAAAAAAGGTTATTTTATTTTTCCAGGTAAAATAGGGCTAATGCAGAAGTCAAAGGGGTAGAAAGAATTGGTGCAGAGAGAGAACAAGGTGTTCAGGCTTAGGGGTTGTAAAGAGGATAAAGAAAATTTATGGCTATAGCCAAATTAACTGGGAGCTATGAATGCTGCATCTAGTCCTTCTCTTTTAGGAGCAGGCTGGTAACAGAAGTGGCAGACAGGTTTATCACTGACAAGTGTGATCTTGTGAGTGATTCTGTCTTAGAGATTTTTTTTTTTTGAGCAGGAATGAAGACCTGTCGCTAGCAACCCTCACTACCTCCAATTCTCTGTTCAGAAACTCTCCAAAGTTTCAAAAAGCAAATTCTAAATGGCGGTTATTAGTCAATAGGTCTAAAAACTTTAATTTCCTGTTTAGCCCTTTTCAGATGTTGTGAAAACAGAGCCCCTGTAGGGTGCCTGAGGGAGAGGGAGAAAGAAAGGGTGTAAAAGGCTGTGTGTACAGTGACTCATGCCTTTGTAGCCCTCTGGAAGGCCAAGGCGGGAGGATTGCTTGAGGTCAATAGTTTTTGACCAGCCTGAAATCAGGCCGAGTGTGGTGGTTCATGCCAAAGGAAGGTCGAGGCAGGGGGATTTGTGACCAACCTGAGGAAAGTGAGACCCAGTTCTCTATGAAGAATAGAAAAATTAGCTTGATGTGGTAGCAGGCTCTTTTAGTACCACCTACTGATCAGACAGGCAGGAGAATTGCTTGAGGCTAGGAATTAGAGGTTGCTGTGAGCTACTGTGAGGCTCTGCTTAAAAAGGAAGGAAGATTGGTTGTATAATTGATTTTAGCCCTGCACTAATATGTAAATTTCACTATCATTTGGAAATAAAGCTATTTATAGTATTAAAGTCTAAGCTATTAATTTGAATTATTTTATTCTAGTTCCAAAAATTGAGATGTGATCTTGAAATGGTCCTATCTACTATTCAGTTAAAGAATGAAAAGTTAAAGGAGGACTTGGAAAGGTATATTTATGTTATAATTACTATTAATAATTGATATATATTGAATTGGTACTTAAAGTTTTCATTGGATATTGTTTGTTTTGTTTTGTATTTCCATGTTTAAAGGGAGCAACAATGGTTGGATGAACAACAACAGATAATGGAATCTCTTAATGTACTACACAGTGACTTGAAAAATGAGGTTGTGCCATTTTCTGAGTCAAGGTATTCATTTTGTTTTCTAGGTTTTTCGAATAGGAGAAAATATTTTTTTCCTTTTTTTTTTTCTTTTGAGACAGAGTCTTACTGTGTCGCCCTTGGTAGAGTGATGTGGCATCACAGCTCACAGCAACCTGAAACTCTTGGGCTTAAGCTATTCTCTTCTCTCAGCCTCCCAAGTAGCTGAGACTACAGGCGCCCGCCACAACGCCTGCCTATTTTTTGGTTGTAGTTGCCTGGGCAGGCCCAGGCTGGATTTGAACCTGCTAGCTCTGATATATGTGGCTGGTGCGCTAGTCACTGAACTACAGGTGCCAAGCTGAAAATATTTTCTTTTTTATGTAACAGAAGGTAAAATTTACCAAGAGTCATAAATCTTGTTCTAACATTTGGCAGCTATTAGTTACAACTTGCCTTAATTGTAACTTTGGTTTCCCTGCACGTTAAATAGCTAGTTATTTGGTTTGAGCAAATGAAATTTTTCAGAAGTTTGCAATCAGGGGCAGCACCTGTGGCTCAGTGAGTAGGGCACCAGCCCCATATGCCGGAGGTGGTGGGTTCAAACCCAGCCCCGGCCAAAAACTGCAAACAAACAAACAAATTTAAAAAAAAAGTTTGCAATTTTATGAATAAACAAATGTATGTGCATATGTATTTTATGTATTAAATGTTTCTCTTAATGTTTTAAATCTATCAGAATCTTAAATGAACTGAAAACTAAGATACTTAATATAAAAGAATATAAGGAGAAACTCTTGATTACCTTGGGTGAGTTTTTAGAAGACCATTTTCCTTTGCCTGATGGAAATGTGAAAAAGAAACAGGTAAGTTTTAGGTATAACATTTATGTAGATAATCATATTTGAAATTATTTTATATAGGTTTAAAAGCAAATTTTCTTTTATTGTTCAAAGATATGCACACATACACAAATATACCATAATCACATATGTATTGAAGAAATAGAAGCAAACTAATGTTTGATAAAATGTGATTCGTTAAATATATATTTTATATTATATCCAGAGGATGGGGGGAAGGTCAACTTAAAAAATAATATATAGGCTCAGTGCCTGTAGCATAGTGGTTATGGCATCTGCCATGTACACTGAAGCTGGTGGCTTCTAACCCAGCCTGGGCCAGTTAAGCAACAGTGACAACTGCAACCGAAAAATAGCCAGGTGTTGTGGTGGTGCCTATTGTGCCAGCTACTTGGGAGGCTGAGGCAAGAGAATCGCTTAAGCCTAAGAGTTTGAGGTTGCTGTGAGCTGTGACGCTACAGCACTCTACTGAGAGCAACAAAGTGAGACTCTGTCTCAAGAATAATAATAATAATATATTGAATATTATCAATGAAGTTAATGAAATGCTCACAACTTTCTGTTAAATGGATAAGACACAGATGACTAAATTGTATGAATCTAATGTATGCCACAAATTTAATAGTACTTATGTATGAGAGATACATAATATGTAGCTTTTTAAATCAGAATGATGTTTAAAATTTGTTAGTTTAGTGTAAGTTATCAACTGTATGAATGGTAGTTATGAAAGAATAAACCTTTCCTAGGAAAGTAAATACATATTTGGCAAAAAGTTATGAACATCTACTTATATTTTTTAATGCAATAAACAGTATAAATACTTTTGAAATTGGAAAAGGCATTGAAACTGGCACCAGTGAGATCTCTTTAAAACACATATATATATAGTTTTATCATTTTTCTGTGTAAAACCTTTTTGATGGCTCCCTTTGGGATGAAACTTATAAACTCCTTAGATCATTATGCTCTGGACATTGTCTTTCCTTTCAGCCTCATCTTCAACCATTCTTTATCCATCTTTTAAATGAATTCATTCAACCATACTACTTTATCTCCATTAAGTGTGCAATTACCTTTCACTTTTTTGTGTCTTAAGTATTCTGTTCCTTCTTCTAGAAAACCTTTCCTATCTGGTGAAGATAACAAATCCACATGAAAAATAATTGGAGGAACTAGGTTGGGCATGGTAGTTTATAACTATAATCCTAGCACACTCTAGGAGGCTGAGGCAGGAGCATTGCTTGAACTCAGGAGTTCAAGACCGCCTATAGTCCTAGCTACAGAGGAGGCTGAGGCAGGAGGATATCTTGAGCCTAGTAGTTTGAGGTTGCAGTGAACTCTGATGCCACTGCACTCTAGCTGGGCAATACAGTGAGACTCCCTCTCAAAAAATAATAGAAGGAAGGAAGGGGAGGGGGAAAAATTGAAGAACTGATGATTAACATGGTAAAGAGAAAAGAAGACTTGGGCCTTCTAATAGGATGGAAATGGAATAAGATTTATTCTCTTCAATTCAAGAAAAAAATCAGTGAGTTAATTTAACATGAGGAACTGTCAAGGGCTGTAGAAAGATGAGTTAAGTCTCTTTGGAAGCAAGTTTCCTGTCTTAAAACTGTATAAATATAGTTTGGAATGTCATTTGTAGAACTTTATTGGGGTTGGTGGTGTCAGACATTACACTGTTGTTGTTAAGACTAGGTCTCCCTCTATTGCCCAGGCTGGAGTACAGTGACATCATGATAGTTCACTGCACCCTCTAAGGCCTGGTTCAAGTGATTCACCTCCCTCAGCATCGTAAGTAGCTGGGACTACAGGCATGTGCCTGCATACTTGGCTAGTTTTTCTACTTTTTGTAGAGAGAAAGTCTCGCTGTGTTGCTCAGGCTGCTTTTAAATTCCCAGCCTCAAGCATTCCTTCCTCCTTGACCTCTCAATTTGGTAGGATTATAGGCTTGAGGCACTGCATGCAACTTAGGCTTTCTTTTATATGAACGTATGTAATGTATATAATACATTTATATATCTACTATATGTTTATGGATAGTTTGAATTTTATTTTTCAGTAATTATAAAAGTTTTCACTATCTTAGGACTTGTTTCAAATGCATTTTTATGATTAAGTACAATAAGGTAATTTACTTTCCACATTCTTATGTTTTCTAATTATAAGTGTTTGACTTTAGTTACCTTGTAACCATTGCAACAAAGAAGTATTGATTTTCAAAATCTTGTAATACGGTCCAGTATTCTACCATTGGCAGCATTGAAATGTTAATTGGTTGTTATTCACATTTCTCTCTAAGAAAAATGTTCAAGAGCCAACTGCACAGCTGATAACACTGCATGAAATGTTAGAGGTAAGCGTTTTGTATGGCTAGTTTTGTCTTGAAGCTATCTCTTATTAATAATTAGTCATTTGTGAAGAATTATAAACAGATTTGAAAAAGAAAAGAATATTGCTTTAATTTTTAAAGGATCCTGGCTGGGTGCGGTGGCTTATGCCTATAAGCCTAGTACTCTGAGAGATTGGGGCAGGTATATAGCCTGAGCTTATGAGTTTGAGACTAGCCTAAGCAAGCGGGAGACCCTGTCTCTTCTACTAAAAATAGACAAACTAGTTGGGCATTGTGGTAGGTGCCTGTAGTCCCAACTAATCAGGAGACTGAGGCAAGAGGATTACATGAGCCCAAGAGTTTGAGGTCATTGTGAGCTATGATGCCAGGGTACTCAACCCATGGCACAGAGTAAGAGTCTGTCTCAAAAAAGAATAAAAAGTTTTTTAAAGGACCCATCAATCTTTATTAAAATATATTTGTAATTATCTTTAGTACAAAATTAGTTCCTATCGTCTATGTAGTACTGGGAAGAATATTGTCATTTAAAAAAAATCTATGAAATTAAAGTCTAGCTCTTAATCATATTCCTGAGATTTATTATAGGTAAGCATTGTTAAGTAATTTTTATGATGTTATTTAGTATTTGCATAGTGAAGTTCTTTGCTGTTACTTTGATGGAATCTTTAGTTGGCTACTCTGTACTTCATGTAAAATGTGTAAATGAGCATAAATATTCTAAAGTTGTAGAAATTTGTATACAGTTTTTATTAAATAACATCATTCTCCTTTGTTGTGGATGTAAGTGCTAAGTAATTCCAACTTTTTCTGTTTGACATTTGTCCTGTTTTATAAATATCTTTTTTTTTTTTTGAGACAGAGCCTCAAGCTGTCACCCTGGGTAGAGTGCTGTGGCATCACAGCTCACAGCAACCTCCAACTCCTAGGTTCAAGCGAGTCTCTTGCCTCAGCCTCCCAGGTAGCTGGGATCACAGGTGCCCACCACAATGCCTGGCTATTTGTTGGTTGCAGCCATCATTGTTGTTTGGCGGGCCGGGGCTGGATTCAAACCTGCCACCTTAGGTGTATGTGGCTGGCGCTTTAGCCACTTGAACCACAGGCGCCGAGCCTATAAATATCTTTACCTTTTTTTAAAAAATATTTTTGAACTTCAACCAGGTTATCAAATATATTAAATACTTTAGATTGACATAACTATCCTTAGTAAGTTGGGCAGAGAGGAGGATAAAATAGCGTATGAAGAATATTACCAATTAATGTACTCTTAAAAATCATTGGTAAAGTTACAAGAAAGAATGATTCCAGAAAATATTTCATTATAATTTAATTAACTAGATATTAAAGTCTCTGTTTTTGTCCAACTGGTTTTGGTGCCTCAGGATTTAATATAGAATAGTATTGCTTAGAAAAGCAAAATACAGATATTTATTAATTTGTAATTGGAATCTTTTAACACATTTTTAGCTACTTCAGTTTATACTGAAACTAAGAAGACTATTATTTCTCATGGATCACTTAGCCTTTGTTTCTTTTTAAATAAAAATTATCACTGATGTCAAACAGTGAAAGGTTATTACTGTGTAACTTTTAAACAATGTATATAGTATATGCCATATAAAACTTAGAATCCTATGTTTGTCTTCTAGGTTTTTGATATCAGAGATAAACATAACCAGTACTAAAACTGCAATTCAATGAAAACTAAACATTTATATACATATTTATTTTAACTTTGAGTTTTTAGCATTTAACTATTTTGGACTTCTACTAGAATTTTATTAGTATTATTATTAAACTTAGTAATGCAAATTAGGCAAGTTTTTAAATTGTATTAAAATAGGCATTTTCTATAAAATGAAAATAATATTTAATTCTTCATCATGATATCCAAAAACAATTGAGACCAATATTTTTTCCTAGGATATAGTTCTTGAAATAATGATAGTTGTAAGTTTTATTTCAAGAATTGGGATATATGCTTATTCATAAATATATTTATCATAAAATGTGGTTCAGATTAGGGATCAATAGGTTATTCATTTCTGTAGCACTTTATGTTTGTATAAATTCTGTTTTTTCTTTAACATGTTCCTTGTACCACATAATAATAACATCTTTCAATTAAAATTTTGGCCTTGCAGTTCAGAGATTCAGAGTCTAATCAATGATCTGCCACTAATTATGTGTCCCTGAGGAGTCCCTTAAGCATTCTGAAATTCTGGCTTTGTAATTTATAAAGGCCGTGAGAGGTAGCTGAGGAGGCAAAATAATTGACTTACATTTAGTATTTTTCACTGTATTTTAAAGAATATTAGTATTCAAAGAATTGTAAATATTTGTTTCTTAATAAAACTTTTCTGGTGTCAGAGGATTTGGGAAAGACTAATGATTCTCAGTTCACATTAGCAAACTTTCCCAAGCTTATTTGACCACAACCCCCTGACTTTAAGAACTAAAAACATCTTTATGGAAACCAGGTCCATGGAATATAGTTTGAGAAATGCTAGGCAATATAATTTAATACAGATATTCAAAATCTTCTAAATTTGTGGTTATAACTCATCAGCATCCTTCATGAAGAAATCAATGATACTCAGGATGAAGTGAAAGGAAATCGTGATGGTAAAATTGACTGGAAGCTTTATCTTTTTATCAGAAGAATAGGTGTTTGGGAGGGATGTGATAGGACTAGTGATTAATTTTTCTCCTAAATATTGAGACACATTTCTTAACTTTTCAACTTTGTGTGTATTTTGTCGAATATTAATTTTTAAGAGTCTTGTTTTTATTCTAAAGAAATTATTAATCCTTACAAATTCTTTTTGAGTTCTTAGAATGTAAGATGCCAGCATTTATTTCAAAGCTATTTCCATTCTTTAATATCTATGGTCATTTGAAAAAGAAATCAGTTATAGCGGTGCCTGTGGCTCAGTGAGTAGGACACCAGCCTCATATACCAAGGGTGGCAGGTTCGAACCCATCCCCAGCCAAAGTGCAACAAAAAAATAGCCGGGCATTGTGGCGGGCGCCTGTAGTCCCAGCTACTCAGGAGACTGAGACAAGAGAATTGCCTAAGCCCAAGAGCTGGAGGTTGCTGTGAGCTGTGATGCCACGACACTCTACCAAGGATGACAAAGTGAGACTATCTCTAAAAAAAAAATCAGTTATTTAAATTAGTGCACAAAAAATTATGACAAACAGTTGCTGAAGGAGAAAAGAGATAAGCATTCTTTGGTGAAATACTTTGTTTTATTATAGCCATATTGATTTCCTCCCCAGTAAAGTATATTTTGGATGATATTTTCTCCTAGATTCTTATAAATAGATTATTTGATGTTCCATATGATCCATATGTCAAAATTAGTGATTCCTTTTGGCCGCCTTATATTGAACTGCTGCTGCGTAATGGAATTGCCTTAAGACATCCAGAAGATCCAACTCGAATAAGATTAGAAGCTTTCCATGAGTAAAAGGATGATCTCTTTTTTACACAGTAAAGGATCTTGTCATTCCAGGATAATGGAAACACAGCACTATTTGGATAAAGAACATTATTTGAAAATTGAAGCACATAGTCTACGTTCCTTTTATCTTTAAATGATATAGGCTGCCATCTATTCGTCATTTTTAAATAGTCCTTTCATACTCAGCACTTTGGCATTTTAAACTGTATGGATGAGAATACAAGTAAATAATATTCTAGCCATAAACATTTAATGTACCTTATTTACCTAATGTAATATTCTTTGGGAAATTCTTTGTTAATTTATGATATTGCTTATATATTTTTCTTTTTACATTTATAATACTATCTTATGCATTTTGAGTTCTATTTGAGGGTTATATTTAAGAATAATAGTGGAAAAGTCATTTACCTTGAAGATAGTTTTAAAATGGAAATAATATCTCATGGAGAAGTTGGCATAATTTTAAAATATTTAGCAAATTTGTTTCATGTGTCCTGCCTTATTTCTAGATTTGTAAAAAATTGGGCTATAAAAAATAATGGATAAAACTAATTTGTATTATATATCAAGTGACATTATTAATTCAGTCTTGATTCTGTTAATTATTACCAACAAAATTGTGTTCTCAAACATTTTGTTAATGCTCTGTGAATTTTCTGTAAATAAAATTCTAGAAGTCTCTAGTTATTGGTGATGTATCATATTTTTATAAATAAAAAACATTTTCTCACAGGTGGATAAATTAAGATATAGTACTATTTCAGGATTAAATCTAAGCTACACTAGAGAATTCTAAACCCATTTAGTATCATTAGTTTTCTAAGAGAAATTGTGTGTACTTCTTTACTTGAAAATGCTTTTTACTATATATCATCCAAGTTTCTTACTTATCTTAATTATTTAATCTGTTTAAAAGTGAACAAACAAATACTCCAAGTATATCATTCTCTTCTGCAGAAAAGACAAATATTGTTATATCTTAGAGAGCACAATTTCTTCTTTTGAGACAAAATCTCATTTGGACAAAATCCATTGCCCTGGATAGATTGCCATGTGTCTTAGCTTACAGCAACCTCAAACTGTTGGGCTCAAGAGATCCCTTTGCCTCAGCCTCCTAAGTAGCTGGGACTATAGATGCCCACCCCTTTGCCTCAGCCTTCTAAGTAGCTGGGACTATAGATGCCCACCATGCCTGGCTAGTTTTTCTATTTTCAGTAGAGATGTGGTGTTGTGTTTCCTCAGGCTGGTCTCGAACTCCTGAGCTCAAGCAATCCACCTGCCTCAGCCTCCCACAGTGCTAGGATTACAGGTGTGTGCCCTTGTGCCCTGCAAGAACATAACTTCTTTTAGGGAAAGATAACATAAAGTACCCTTCTAGAATATTCCAGTTGGATATTGAAGGAAAGAGCAATTCTTTTTATTCCTTGAAGTTATTAGGGGAGAAGTGGCAGTGTGGGGCTGACATTCTTCATAGCAAGTAGAATTGTCTGTGAAGTCGTCTGTGTTACAAATTATGGAAAGTTATAGATAAATGCAGTGAACAATTTGGTCATTTACCTGGCAACTCTTTGTTTCACATTTTATTAATAATTATTTCATTTACTTTAATTTATTAACCCAGACTTCTTGTAATACATAGCAAGATTACTTGCCTACTTTTGGTTTAAGTTACATTTTTTAAGATGGATATCATAGGAAATATGTCTCAGGCTGCAATGGAATTAAACTAGAGATCAAAACAGATACTTAGAAAATCGTCAAATATCTGGAGATTAAATAACACATTCCTAAGTAGCATGTAAGTCAAAAAATTGTCAAGAGAAAATATATTTTGAACTAAATAAAAATGTAAATATAATTTATTAACATTTATATGGTGCGGCAAAAGCAGAAGGAAATGTATAGCATTGAATGCATATATTGGAAAATAAAAGATTTAAAATCAATAATGTAAGGATTCTTTCTTGAGACAGAGTCTGACTCTTGCCCAGGCTACAGTGCTGGAATGTCAAAGCTCATAGCGACTTCAAAGTTTGGGCGCAAGCAAAACTCTTGCCTCAGCTTCCCGAGTAGCTGGGACTACAGGTGCCCACCACAACACCCAGCTATTTTTAGGAGAGATGGGATCTTATTCTTACTCAGGCTGGTCTCAAACTCCTGAGTTCAAGCAATGTATCCACCTTAGTCTCCCAGAGTGCTAGGATTACAGGCGTGAGCCACTGTGCAGGCCTAGGCATCTAATTTAGGAAAAGAACAAATTAAATCCAAAGCTGAAGAAATGAAATAATAGAATAGAAATCAATGAAAATGAAAAGAGAAGAGCAATAGAGAAATTTGATGGAACACAAATGAAATTCAATGGAGCTGAAATGAAATTCAATGAAAATATTAAATTTATAAACCCTTTGCTGCACTAACCAAGCAAGAAAAGACAATTACTGAAATCAGAAATGAGAAGTGAGGCCATTACTACTAATCTCGTGAATGTTAAAAGGCTTGTTATGAACAATACTTGGTCCATAAATTTTATAACAAATGAAATGGATCAATTTTGTGAAAGACACACGCAGGAGAAATAACTACTCTGCATAAACCTTTATAAAAGAAATTCAACCAATAATGAGATTCCCAAACAAAGCATTGGTCCCAGACAGTTTTCACTAGTGAATTCTATCAAATATTAAAGAAGGAGATGATGCCAATTTTATATTCTCTGTGCTAGAAAATAGAAGCTGGGGAAATGCATTCTAACTGATTTTGTGAGGCCAGCACTAACCTAATACCAAAACCAGGTAAAGACATTTCAAGGAAGGACAACTATAGACCTCTCTCACGAGCATAGATGTAAAAATTCTCAACAAAATATTAGCAGATCTAAATAATGTATAATCAAGACCTATACACGGACAAGTGTTATTTTTTCCAAGTATACAAGGTTGGTTCAACATTCAAAAATCATTGCATGTAATCTATTACATAATCAGACATCATTTAGCACTAAAAGAGAGAAAGAAATGTACAAACACAAGTCATGTACAAGACCTATATAAGAAAAACTACAAAAGTCTGACGAAGGAAATCAAATATCTAAATAAATAGACATTATATGTTCATGGATAGAAAGACTAAATATTGTTAAAGTGTCATGTCTTCCCAAATTTTTGTATAGATTTGATGAATTGTTAACAAAATCCCAGCAAGATACTTTGCACATATTGACAAACTGATTTTAAAGTTTATGTGGAAAGGGGAAAGACCAGATAATTGCCGAGATAATGAAGAACAAATTTGGAGGACCAACTGACTTTCATGATGAATTTTTAGCTGTAGCACCAAAAACATGATCCATGGAAGAAAAATTAGTAAGTGGACTTTATTAAAACTAAAAACTTCTGTGAAAGATAGTATTAGAATGAAAAGATAAGCCAAAAGATAAGCCACAGAAAATATTTGTAAGATATGTATGATAAAAGATTTGTCTCTAAAAGAACTCTTAAAACTCAACAGTAAGAAAATAAGCCAATTTAAATAATAGATAAAAAGCCTAGACATCTTGCAAAAGAAGATACACAGATGGCAAATATATATGAAAAAGAAGCTTAATGTCATATGTTATTAGAAAATTGCAAATTAAGATGATGAGATACCTTTATATACTTATTCCAATGGCTAAAATTAAAAGCACAACACCGTATGCTGGTGAGCATATGGAGCAATATGAACTTTTATTTATTGCTGGTGGCAGTGTTTGTAATATAATTAGTTTGCTTAGCAATTTGGAAGTTTCTTACAAAGCTAAACATGGCTACTGTGGCATACCTTGAAGATATCGCAAGTTTGTTTCCAGACTACTAAACAGAAGATATCTCAGTGAAGTGAGTCACATGAATTTTTTGGTTTTCCAGTGCATGTAAAATTTGTTTTTACTATACTCTGGTCTACTAAATGTGCGTTAGCATTATTTCTTAAAAACGTTCATACCTGGCGGTGTCTGTAGCTCACTGGGTAGGGTGCCGGCCGCATACTGAAGCTAGAGGGTTTGAAGTTATGGGCCAGCCTTGGTCAGCTAAAACAATGACAATTGCCACAAAAAGCCAGGTGTTGTAGCGGGCGCCTGTATTCCCAGCTACTTGGGAAGCTGAGGCAAGAGAATTGCTTTAAGCCCGGGAGTTTGAGGTTGCCGGGTGCTCTTTGAGGTTGCTGTGATACCACGGTACTCTACCCAGGGTGACAGCTTGAGACTCTGTCTCAAAAAAAGAAGTTCATACCTTAATTATAACATACTTTATTGTAGAAACATGCTGACTAGGATGTCTAATCTGAGCTTTCCGCAAGTTGCAATCTTTGCTGGTGGAAGTCTTTCCTCAGTGTTGATGGCTATTGACTGATCAGGGTGGAGGATGCTGGAGGTTGGGTAGCTATGGCAATTAAAAGAAAAAGCATTTGCTGCATCGATTGACTCTCCGTTTCACAAAAAATTTCTCTATAGCATGCAATGTTTGATAGTATTTTACCCATAGAAGTTCTTTCAAAATTGGAGTTGATTTTCTCAAACCCTGCAGCTATATTTATGGAATACTATAACCTTTTGTTTTCATTTCAACGATGTTCACGGCATCTTCGCCAGTAGTAGATTCTATCTGAAGAAACCATTTTGTGCATCCATAAGAAGCAACGCCTTATCCATTTGAGTTTTATGAGATTGCAACAATTCCGTCACATCTCAGGCTCCACTTCTAATTCTAGTTCTCTTGCTGTTTCCATGACACCTTCGAGTCATTCCTTCACTCGAATTTTGAACCCCTCAAAGTCGTCCATGAGGGTTAGAACCAGCTTCTTCTAAACTCCTGTTATTGCTGATATTTTAACAACACTTTCCATCCTCCACAAAGCACAATTTTTATTTGTTTGTTTGTTTGAGAAAGAGTATCACTTTGTCGCTGTTGGTAGAGTGTTGTGGCTTCATAGGTCACAGCAACCTCAAACACTGGGCTCAAGCAATTCTCTTGCCTCAGCCTAAGTAGCCAGGATTACAGGTGCTCACCACAATGCCTGGCTATTTTTAGAGATGGGGTCTCACTCTTGCTCAGGCTGGTCTTGAACTCCTGAACTCAGGCAATCCACATACCTCCACTTCCTAGAGTGCTAGGATTACAGGTATGAGCCACCATGCCTGGCCTCACAATTGTTCTTAATGGCAACTAGAATGGTAAATTCTTTCCAGAAGATTTGCAATGCATTTTCCCTATGTCCAGCAGGGAAATCACTATTTATGGCAGCTATAGGCTTATGAAATATATTTCTTAATAAGACTTGAAAGTCAAGATTACTCTTTGATTCATAGATTGCAGAATGGATGCTGTGTTAGCAGGCAAGAGAACAAAATTAATCTTATACATCTCCAGCCAAGAGCAGTCATATTTTCTTTTTTTTTGAGACAGAGCCTCAAGCTGTCCCCCTGGGTAGAGTGCTATGGCTTCACTGCTCACAAAAGCCTCCAACTCCTGGGCTCAAGTGAGTCTCCTGCCTCCGCCTCCCAAATAGCTGGGACCACAGGTGCCCGCCACAACGTCCGGCTATTTTTTGGTTGCAGCCATTGTTGTTTGGTGGGTCTGGGCTGGATTCGAACCTGCCACCTTAAGTGTACGTGGCTGGTGCCTTAGCTGCTTGAGCCACAGGCGCCGAGCCGAGCAGTCATATTTTCAAGAGTGGGTTTAAAATATTCAGTAAATCATACTGTAATTAGATGTCCTGTCATCCAGGCTTTGTATTTCTGTTTACATAGCACAGAGTACAGTTAGTGTAATTTGTAAGGGCTATAGGACTGTTGGAATGATAAATGAGCACTGGTTTTAACTTAATGTCAGCTGTGTTAGCCCCTAACAAGAGATCTTGCATGCTCTTTGAAGGCAGGTATTGACTTATCTGGTTATGAAAGTCCTAGACCTTTTTAAAGTAGTGTATAGCCATTTTGATCAATGATCTTAGCTAGGTCTTCTGGATAACTTGTCGTGGCTTCTGCATTTGCACTTGTTTCATCTGAAACTTTTAAGTTATGAAGATGGCTTCTTTCCTGAAACCTCATGAACCAAACTCTAGTAGCTTCTAACTTTCTTTTGCAATTTTCTCACCTCTCTCAGTCTTGATAGGATTTAAACAAGCCAGGGCCTTGTTCTCCATTAGTCTTTGGTTTAAGGGAATGTTGTGGCTATTGCTTAGTCTATTTTCTGTTGCTACAAGAATACCTAAAAGTGGGTAATTTATAAAGAAAAGGAATTTATTTTTTACAGTTACAGAGGCTGAGAAGTCCAGGGTCCAGCTACCATATCTGGTGGGGGCATTCTGTCTGCTGGGGACCTTTGCAGGGTCCCAGGGCAGTGCAGAGAATCACATGGTGAGGGGATTGAGTGTATTAGGTATTGGTTAGGATACTAACCAACCTGACAAAAACTGATAAGCCAAATAGTAAATGGTTAACTAAGAAAAAAGTTATAATTAAAATGGTAGCCATGAACAAAAATACAAACCTTAATACTACAAATGTTGAAAAGAGTAAAGAATACATGTTTTATAAGACTGAAACATAATTTAACAAAATGCTTATCATTTTAAAACATGATAGTTTCTGGGAAGAACACTAACTTCATAGAAGATAGCCAGGGGTAGTCTTGTTAGAAGCACATAGGTGCTTAAAGTATATGCTCTTTAATGAATCAGATTAAGACAGGTGATTACAGCACTGGACATGACAGGACCATTAGCATAGCTATGCTGGTTTTCCTTGTCCCCAAATCCCATGGAATATCATGATAGGGGGAAGGATGCAGTTGGTTTTGCTGCAGCTAACCAAGCCAGGACCAAAAAACACTGAGCACCTTATGTAGCAGGCAGTAAATAAGCTAGTCCTCTTCACTGGGGAGCAAGTTCTTACAGAGCACTATGATTGTCTTTACAAAGTTAGTTGGTTACATGACTAGCTCCAGAATGTCAGGTATTGGGGAAGCTTTGTAGTTTTGACATTAGCAAGAACTTGCAGGGATGCTCAGTGCCCATGAGGACTACCTTTCTTAATGTAGAGGTGAGACCAAGCATATTAGTCAAAACAATGAGAATTGTGCTTGATTCCCTCAAAAAGCCAAACCTGAATGCACTGTACAGGAAATAGACCAAAAGCAAGATGATTCAGAAAGGCTAAACATTAAGGGGTGGAGAAAAGTATATTAAATCAAATTCTTCTTTGCATTTTTATATTGAATTGTCCTATTGAGTTTTGAGACTTTTTATGTATTTTGGGTTTTTCTTTGTTCCTTTTTGAGACAGTTTCATTCAGTACCCTGAGGTTGAGTGCCATAGGATCATAGCTCACAGCAACCTCAAACTCTTGGGCTGAAGTGATCCTCTTGCCTCAGCCTTCCAAGTAGCTGGGACTACAGGTATCTGCCACAATGCCAGGCTACTTTTAGAGACTGGGTCTCACTCTTGACTACCCAGACTGCTAGGATTACAGATGTGAGCTACTACACCTGGTCTCTTTTTATGTATGTATTTTGGATGCAAGTCCCTTGTCATATGGATATTTAAGCATATTTTCTCTCAGGCTGGGCACAGTTGCTCATGCCTGTAATCCTTGCACTCTGGGAGGCTAAGGTGGGTATGTTTTATGAGCTCAGAAGTTCAAGACCAGCCTGAACAAGAATGAGACCGGTCTCCAAAAGGAAAAAAAAAAAAAGTAGCCAGGTGCCATGATAGGCATCTGTAGTCCCAGCTACTTGGGAGCCTGAGGCAAGAGAATCAATTGAGCCCAAAAGTTTGAGGTTGCTATGAGCTCAGATGCCTAGGGTGACAAAGTGAGACTGTCTCAATTAAAAAGAACAATTTCTCTCACGCTTTGCGTTCTCTCTCTCTTCTTATTTTGAGATGGAGTCTGACTTTATCACCCTCGGTAGAGTGCTGTGGCGTCACAGCTCATGGCAACCTCCAACTCCTGGGCTTAGGCAATTCTCTTGCCTCAGCCTCCCAATTAGCTGGGACTATAGGCATCTACCACAATGCCCAGCTATTTTTTTGTTCCAGTTTGGCTGGGGCTGGGTTTGAACCTGCCACCCTCAGTATATGGGGCCGGAGCCCTACCCACTGAACCACAGGCACCACACATTTGCCTTGTCTCTTTACTAATGGTGTCTTGAGGTAAAGAAAGCGGAATTTTAATGACATTTTATTTATTGTTTTCTTACATAGGGTGTGTTTTTGGTAATCACCTTGGCAAACTAATGCACAAGATTTTCTTCTAGAAATTTTAGTTTTTGCTTTTATATTTAGGTATATGAACAATATTGAGTTTAATTTTGTATAAGGCTTTTTAAATTAAATCATAACTGTATACATTAATGCATTTATGGGGTACAATGTGCTGATTTTATATACAATTTGGAATGCTCACATCAAACTGGTTAACATGGCCTTCATCTCACTTATTTAATGTTAAGACATTTATACTGTATATTTAATCAATTTGACATGTACCTTTACAATATGCACCATAGGTATGGTCCCACCGTTTACCCTCCTTCAACCTCCCCCCTTTCCCCTTCCTCATCACTCCTTCATCCTAGGCTATAGTTGTCTTTAATCTTTCATATGAAAGTGTGGGTGATTATAAATTAGTTTCATAATATAGTACTGAGTACATTGGATACTTTTTCATCCATTCTTGAGATACTTTAAGAAGAATATGTTCCAGCTCCATCCATGTAAACATAAGAGGTAAAGTCTCCATCTTTTTAGGAGGCTACATAATATTCCATAGTATACATATATCAGAATTTATTAATCCATTTATGGCTCAGTGGGCACTTGGGCCTCTTCCATGACTTGGCAATTATGAATTGAGCTGCAGTAAACAATCTTTGTTGTAAAGTGATTTTTGGTCTTTTGGATATATACCTAGTAGAGGAATTGCAGGATCAAATGGAACATCTACTTTTAGATCCCTAAGTGTTCTCCAAAAGGAACACATTAGCTTGCACTCCCCCCAGCAGTGCATAAGTGTTCCCTTTTCTCACTCCAACATCTGTAGTTTTTGGATTTTGCTTTGTGGGCTACTCTTACAGAAGTTAGATGATATCTCAAAGTGATTTTTATTTGTGTTTCTCTGATGATTAAAGATGATGAGCATTTTTTCATGTGTCTGTAGGCCATGTGCCTATCTTCTTCAGAGAAGCTTCTGTTCAAGTCTCTTGCCCACCATGAAATGGGATCACTTGTTCTTTTCTTCTGAATAAGTTTGAGTTCTCTGTGGATTCTGGTTGTAAAACCTTTGTCAGAAACATAACCTGCAAGTATCTTCTCCCATTCTGAGGGCTGTCTGCTTGCTTTACTTACTGTGTTCTTGGCTGTATAGAAGCTTTTTAGCTTGATCAGATCCCAGTAATGTATTTTTGGTGTTGCTTCAATTGCTTGGGGGGGTCTTCTTCCTAAAGTATTCTCCCAAGCCAATTTCTTCAAGTGTTTCCCCTGTACTCTTGCCAAGTATTTTTATAGTTTCATGTCTTTTTTTTTTTGAGACAGAGCCTCAAGCTGTCCCCCTGGGTAGACTGCTGTGGCCTCACAACTCACAGCAACCTCCAACTCCTGGGCTCAAGTGAGTCTCCTGCCTCCGCCTCCCAAGTAGCTGGGACCACAGGCGCCTGCCACAACACCTGGCTATTTTTGGTTGCAGCCATCATTGTTGTTTGGCAGGCCTGGGCTGGATTTGAACCCACCACCTTAGGTGTATGTGGCTGGTACCTTAGCCACTTGAGCCATAGGCGCCGGGCCTATAATTTTCATGTCTTAAGTTTAAATCTTTTATCCAGTGAGAGTCAATTTTTGTTAATTGTGAAAGGTGTAGGTCCTGTGTCAGTCTTCTACAAGTTGCCAGCTAATACACCCAGCACCATTTGTTAAATAGGGAATCTTTCCCCCATTTATGTTTTTGATAGGCTTATCAAAGATCAAATGACCATAAGTATCTGGGTTCATCTCTTGGTTCTCAATTCTGTTCCATACATCTACCTCTCTATTTTTGTGCCAATACCATGCTGTTTTCATCACTATAGATTTATAGAATAGTCTGGTAGCATTGATTCCTCCTGATTTGTTGTTGTTTTTTTTTTTTGTTAGAGAGAGTCTCACTTTGTCACCCTCAGTAGAGTGCTGTGGCATCACAGCTAACACCAACCTCCACCTGTTGGGCTTAGACGATTCTCTTGCTTCAGCTTCCTGAGTAGCTGGGACTACAGGCACCTGCCACAATGCCCAGCTATTTTTTTGTTGCAGTTTGGCCGGGGCTGGGTTTGAACCTGCCACCTTTGTAGTATATGGGGCTGACGCCCTACTCACTGAGCCACAGGCGCCGCCCTTCTGATTTGTTTTTATTTCTGAGTAATGTCTTGGCTATTCGAGGTTTTTTTCTGATTCCATATAAAACGAAATACTGTATTTTCCAGATATTTAAAGTATGACAGTGGAGCTTTAATAGGGATTGCATTAAATTTGTATATTACTTTGGGTAGTACCGACATTTTAATAATGTTGATTCTTCCCAGCCATGAGGATGGTATGTTTTTCCATTTGTTAACACCATCAGCTATTTCTTTTCTCAGAGTTTCATAGTTCTCTTTATAGAGATCTTTCACGTCCTTTGTTAGGTAAATTCCCAAATATTTCATCTTCTTTGGCACTACTATAAAAGAGATAGAGTCCTTGACTGTTTTTTTGGCTTGACTATTTATTGGTATATATAAAAGCTACTGATTTGTGAGTATTGATTTTGCATCCCAAGACGCTATTGTATTCCTTTATCACTTCTAAGAGTTTTGTGGTTTTGTCCCTGGAGTTTTCCAGTTATAAAATCATTTCTGCAAAGAGTGAAAGTTTGGTCTCTTCTAACCCAATTTGGATACCCTTGATCGCCTTCTCTTACCTGACAGTGATGGCTAAAACTTCCATTACAATGTTAAAAAGCAGTGGAGACAATGGGCAATCTTGCTTGTTTCCTGATCTGAGTGGAAATGATTTCAATTTTATTCCATTCAATATGATATTGTCTGTGGGTTTGCTATTGATGGCCTCTATCAGTTTAAGAAATATCTCTTCTATGCCTGTTTTCTTAAGTGTTCTGATCATGAAAGGATGCTGGATATTATCAAAAGCTTTTTCTTCATCAATGGCAACAATCATAGTGTCTTTGTTTTTTATTTTGTTTATGTGATGTATTATATTGTAGATTTATGTTTATTGAATTAACCTTGAGACCCTGGGATAAAACCAACTTGGTCATGGTGTATAATTTATTTGATGTATTGATAGATTCTTTTTACTAGGAGTTTTTTTTTGTTTTTTTTTTTAATTTTAGACAGAGCCTCAAGCTGTCACACTGGGTAGAGTCCTGTGACAACACTGCTTATGGCAATCTCCAACTCCTGGGCTGAAGTGATTCTCTTGCCTCAGCTTCCCAAGTAGCTAGGAATACAAGTGCCCACAACAATGCCTGGCTATTTTTTATTGTAGTTGTCATTGTTGTTTGGCAAGTCTGGGCTGGATTTGAACCCGCCAGCTCTGGTGTATGTGGCTGGCGCCTTAGCCACCTGAGCTACAGGCTCTGAGCCTGTTTACTAGGATCTTATTGAATATTTTTGCATCTATATTATTAAAGATATTTGTCTATAATTTTCTTTCCTTGTTGGGTCTTTTCCTGGTTTGGGGATCAGGGTGATCTTTGCTTCATAGAATATGTTGGAAAGTATTTCTTCTTTTTCGATGTTTTGGAAAAGGTTAAGTAATATTGGTACTAGTTCCTCTTTAAAGGTTTGGTAGAATTCTGATGTGAAGCCATCTGGTCCTAGATTTTTCTTTTTTGGGAGATTTCATATAGCTGATGTTATTTCAGTACTTGATATAGGACTATTCAACATTTCCAATTCTTTCTGGCTGAGTGTAGGAAGGTGGCATGCTTCCAAATATTGGTCTGTTTCCTTCAGATTTTCACATTTCTGAGAAAAGAGTTTTTTTGTAGTAGTCATTAAGTATTTTTTGAATTTTGAGATGTCGTTATTTTGCCTTCCTCATTTCTGATTGATGATATTAGGGATTTTACTTTTCTGTTTCTTAGCCAAAGGTTTATCAATTTTGTTGAATTTTTCAAAAAACCAACTTTTTGTTTCATTGATCTTTTGAATAATTCTTTTGTTTTCAATTTCATTTAATTCTGCTCTTGTTTTCGTTATTTCTTTTCTCCTGCTGTGTTTGGGGTTGGATTGTTCTTCCTTTTCCAGTTGCTTGAGATGTCCCATTAAGTTGTTGACTTTCTCTCTTTCTATTCTCTTGAGGAAGGCTTGCAACACTTTAAATTTCCCTCTTAAGGCTGCCTTTGCAGTATCCCACAGGTTCTAATAATTCATGTCTTCATTGTCATTTTATCCCTAAAATTTGGTTATTTCCTTCTTTTTTT
Source organism: Galago senegalensis (assembly GCA_963575145.1). NCBI lineage: Eukaryota > Metazoa > Chordata > Mammalia > Primates > Galagidae > Galago > Galago senegalensis. The sequence continues at coordinate 131 of CAUYTI010075646.1, read as the reverse complement.
TTTTTTTTGAGACAGAGCCTCAAGCTGTCCCCCTGGGTAGAGTGCCGTGGCATTACAGCTCACAGCAACCTCCAACTCCTGGGCTCAAGTGAGTCTCTTGCCTCCGCCTCCCAAGTAGCTGGGACCACAGG